>JAJJWW010014204.1:0-101971 GCA_023531295.1 Papaver armeniacum | reverse complement strand
GTCATATCATTTTTTGGACCCGCTACACACTTGGTCATAACATGCAAGAAAAAGAAAAGACCTACATACACCGGTCATAACCCTAACAATCATATTATATATTTTTTTATAGACTCTCTACACAGCTGATCATTCATTTTTTTAAGACCCGCTACACAGCTGGTCATAATAAGAAAATACATGAAAATAGACCCGTTACACAGCTGGTCATAAGGCTAACAATTATAATAATAAATTTTTTTTTTGACCTGCTCAACAGCTGGTTCCTGAAAAAAGTAAAGTAAAAAGTTAACCACTCCCCCACACTTAAACCTTACCTTGTCCTCAATGTAATTGAGTCACCCAACACAAAACTTAAGATGGGAAATTCATAAGATGCAAAATGTAAACAAAAATATAAAAATAAAATAAAATAAAAATACACCTACTGGAATATACAAAAAGGATCCCCAAAACTAATAACTAAAACTTGGGATCGACCCAAAATACAATATTTACAAACGATGTTTCTTCACACTTATGTCATGAAAACGCTGAGATGTCAAACTATCAAAAACCAAGATTTACCCTAAACTAAGTTTTTACCGCACATGGAAGTGCGTAAAGAACAAAATATGGGGATTCTATTGAGACCTGGGAAATATCAATTGATTCATGCACGATATCGTGAATAGGCAAGTCCTCCTGGTACTTAGATGCAAAGTAATCCAAAAACACTTTAGAAGCACACAATTTAACCCTAAATTAGGCAACTTTTGAAGTCTAGGTCCTGGAAACAACCTCTAATTCGGTGAATGATCTTGTGAGGTGGATTCATCTATGGAATTAGGCGAATCATCCACGCAATCATCCACAGGTCATGTATATGTTCTGCTTGGAACATAGAGTCACTACCAAATTCATCATCATCAGCAAATAATCTTTGACATTCAAGAACTCTCAATCTTTGTTCCAAACTAGGTGGTGTGTGTTTGTAATACTTCCCATATATCTCTAAAGGAGATTCTTCACTTATCTCATGTGGAGCAAGAAACTCCATACCATTGCCTACGACATATTCAAAAGAAGCGTCATCTCGTATGAGGTTTCCCGATAATTTGACTTTCTACGCTTATATTCCGCATTGCACATCGTAGGTGACGCCTCTCAAAAGAAGTCATCATCCTCAAAAAAGTCCCTGAAAAGAAATACAAAAACAAACGCATAAAGAGGAAAAAATAAAATCTACAACGAAATGAAAAATACTGTACAAAATAAATAAAAATAAACCTAAAAATTAATCTAAAAACAAATCCACATGGCGCCCAAAAATGATAAGCTTTTTAATTGTTTTTCGTTGTAGTAATATAAGATTCGAACTCTAAGACTTGTGAAGATTAAATTTAAAGGTTCAATGAAAATAATAAAAGAGAGAGTTAATCGGGTCTAGGATTTCACCGAATTCATATCAATAGGTTCAATTATCTATTCTTCAGCAATTATCGCTCAATAAATAAAACAACATGGACTCTTATTTTTTGCCAAGGTAGATTCTCCAAATATTAGTTATAAATCGTAAGCATGGGACATCAAACATCTAAGCAAGCATGACCCATCTAATAAAATGATAACTAATTTTTTCAAATCATAATTCTATTTTAATTAATGCAAAAGTCTTAAAAAGAATTAAATAATTTTACCCATATATGAAATTCGCTTCTCCATCATCCCAAAGGTTTGGTTTAGCTCCTCATCATGAAAACACGCTCAAAATATAATTTCATTGCTCAAAGTGTTTACAAATGATGAAAATGAGAGAAAATTATTAAAGCAAAGAATTTGCTACGTAAATATACGCTGCAGACTCACAAAGCGGTGTCCCAAATTTGAATAAAATGTTGCGATACAAGACTAATCTGTTACAATGGAACTATCGCAGACACTGTTCCTAAACGATACCCAATGCGTCTGTTTTGGTGTTCTTGAGAACGACACCCCTGCCGTGTTGTCGCAACTCTTCTTCTTCCGCTACTTTGTAATCACTCGCAGTTGATCTCACGGCTCTTGAATCGCTCCCAACTCTCGATACCCCTCCATGACTCTCGCGAGAGCCTTTTTATACTTCACACCACCAAGAATAACTCCTCATAATTTCGGCAATCAATCAAACATATTTTCTTTTACTTTCATGCAAGATACGGGATTTTTCTTGCCTTTCATATTTCTGCTCGCGAAAGTCTTCAACTGACACACTCCAAATCAAATAAAACACGTTCCAGAATAAGTGACAGTAATGTAGACTCGTGCATTGCTCCAAGAATAGCCAAAAATCCGAGAATAAAGCCACCGTATATGACTGCCCTGTTTTACTCCCCACGTTCTTCCTTTCCTTTTTCTTATCGATTCTACACACTTACATCTTCTAAACACGCTGAGAATTAGTCTATGTTGGAGTAAAACTCCTTGCGCCACACACCAACCTCTCGAGAATCACTCACAAAACACGGAAAACACAACAGATTCTCGTGTCCCTATTTTGTCGAGATATGAAAGAATATGCCTCTTTATTGATTCTCGACCCATATACCATCCCTCAAGCTTCGATGAAACAGGATTACCAATCCAAACCCACTAATAACTCGAACAGAAATCCCGTCAAAATTGTCTCCAAAATTCCGCAGCTTGAAACACCATTTTCCCGCCAAAATAATTTGTACGTGAAAAAGATGATACTCCCCAATGAGAAATGGGGGTGCGAATAACCATGGGGTGTGTATAGTAAATAGGGTGCCCCTTAGCAACTCGGGCCCCCTTAGTAATTGAGGTGCCCCTTAACCAACATTGAGAGTCCGAATAACACGTGTCCTCCGGCACAAAAATCAACTTTTCGAGCCGAATTTTCCAAAAGAGCTTATTTCACAAAAACACCTACAAACAAGTTTATTAGTGATAAAATGAGTCTCACTAATGTATTTATGGGTGAAATGCGTCGCACTTTCGTGCTCATCATTAATATGTTTGATATTTGATTTCTAAATATCCGACGATATTCTTCCATTGATGTGCCTATCTCAAACAACTATAGGAAATTCCCGATTGTTTCTTTTGGCGAGATTCTCTCTTTCCTTCCTTCAAGTCGCTCCTTATCAAACCGTAATCTGTCTCGACATGGGTGTGGAGGAACCCTTTTTCCGTGCGATTATCCACTCTTTCCTCTAACTCTTTTGAGTTGATCTTATCGAGATGTGGTAAAATCTGTTTTCTCATCGAGGAATGATCTTTCGCTTTTTAAGACAAGAAACTTCCTTCAAAATTTTTACCCCGTATGTTGAAGAAGTATAAGTTTCCCCGTCAAGTGACTCGAAAATTGTATCCCTTACAATCACCACTTTTAATCGGTTCAAAGTTTCCTTTGGACAAGATTTCGCTTGATCATCGTAGATCTAAAAGTCGGTTTCGATCCTCTTCTAACTTGATGTAGTTAGGCAAACTACCATCATCTTGATCTGCTTCAGATGTGATTAAACCGCTTTGTCACAATCAGAAAAAGTCTAGCAAGGAATTTTAGTTTCCTCATCGAAGAAATCACAACAACATCATTAGTTAGAATCATAGGACATGTCTCTTTATCTCGTAAAAGATTTACCAAGAGCCTCTAGTTTGACAAAAGGAGATCCATTTTCTCTTTGGCTAGACAATTCAGCTTGAATGTCTTTTCTCTACGATCTCCGTTTAAGAAGATTTGACTGTCTTTAAAATTAGTACTTTAGAAGACAGAGATTGTATAGGCTTTAGGAGTTTTATCAACTCTTTATCAGCATCTTCTCTTTCATCAGAGATAGACATAAATGTTTTCGTGACTCCTAGATCATGAGTCAACGAAGTAATAACATCTTCAACTTTTGACTATTCATACTCTTGCAAAACGTTAACTGAATCAGATATTAGATTCAATTCTTATAGGTTGGATCGCACCAAACACAGATTGTTAGATCTTTCGTGTTTGCCTCCGCTTCGATACCAATTGAAAAGGCGAGGGTACCCAAATATACCTCAAGCTAAAACTTTTCCTACCTATAAGTCCTTTCTCCGAAAGTGATTGTCTATGGACTGAGTCGAGACAATGCAACTAATCGGTTCACACTTCGTGTGATCGTATATGGATACGAGATCGAGACAATACAACAACGAAGTATGTTACTTGATAAAAAGGTTCTGACGTAAACCTTGCCGCACCCCATCAAGGATCGGTTCCCTTTGTGATGTACTCGCACCTCTTACTGGATCTCTCCCTCTTTCCTATATTTGGTCGTGACATAAAATCACAAACCCGATCATACCATCTCAGTGATTACTTAAGATCGGTTTCACTAATAAAAGTCATACAATACATAAGTCGTGCCTTTGTGAATAGTTTTACCAAGAACACAACAAGTTATGAATCTGTTATACTAAATCACACATATTGGATGTTCACAAGATATGCAATGAATAACAATCCCAATAACGCCTGGTGATTTCCTTTTCGATTCACAAACAAGTTTATGAACTTACTTCCTTAGAACACATGTAAAACATTGTTCCCTAGAATGAAATCCTCACCTCATACCCATACATAATCACAATAGCATTCAAATGGTTATGTCGATGTCTTATCTACAAAGTTTAATGGTTAATCAATAAACCTCGTATTGTATTCCTTAATACCATTTCTATCTAGAGTACAAATATGCTTCGCAGTTTTGTTTTCAATATGCACGACTTGAAAGATACGTTAGGGAATGAAACAGTTCAAGTCAAATATCACTAACCTCAAGTGGAAGGATGATTGTTGTCGCTGAGCCTCGCTTCTTCACATCTTCAAGTCTCCGCAATACTTGTAAAGTCTCATTATCCTAATAATCGCCAAGCTAACTTATATGAAGTTGACTCTAGTACATAATCAAGCGACTCTTAACATGAGTTTTGATTCACTAAAATATGACAACCAAACTTGACATACCATCGCCAGGGGTTCAACCGAGCCATGCTCTAACATCCCCCATAAAACGTCATTCCCGAAAGAACAACAAGAGCAACCTTACTTTTACAAGAAAAGAAGGATTTCTTGACATTAAAAATTACATGAAACATGAATTTGTATCCGTAAAACTCAATAAATTAACCACAAGAAGACCTTAATGATTAACTTAATCTGAAATGATTAACATAAGAAAACTTACTTTAGCTATACAAAGACTTTCACATTGAAGTGGATCGGGAAAGATCAATATCATAGAGATATTCAAAAGTTCATTCTATCTTTTATCAATATTCGCATAATGACATAATAGACTTAACTTTTGAGGATATATGAGATAATCATAGTCACGGACGTAAACACACATATCCCATAACATACTTTTTGCAATATATAAAACCAATAAAGATTAATACCCATAAAATCATCTTCCAAATAATTTAAATAAATAAATCTAAAAACATTGAAAAATGAAAAATCGCTTGGCAATAGCTATGTGTAATCACAATATTTTCTATTATGAACCCTAGTTATCCTTCTTAAACACAAGAATAAATTTCATAAGAAGTTTCCTAGACATTATAGAGCTTTCTCGAGTATATACGTAAAAAAGCTGGGTCAAACAACCATACCCAATATTTCACTTAGCAATATGTATGGACAACTCTAATATAATTCCAAGAGAATCAACTAGACAGTCAAACTCAATCAATGGAAATATATCTAAGAGTTTGTATCTCTATTTCACAATGTAATCAGCAAATCAAACAGATAGAAATCCGTGAGCCTGATTATCATGTGAAACAACTTGAACGGTACCAAAGACCAATGTTCAAATGTCAATCTATATAATCAACAACCAAAGGTTGGATTCTCTAATTGATTGAACTACGCACAACCTCGTGATATTTCTATTATATAACAAAATATAATGCGAAACAAATAACATACGTACACCAAAAATTTTGTTAACGAGGAAACCTAAATGCATAAAAATCCCTTTAGTCCTAATTTGAACACAACACTATATTAAGCCGCTACTGCAGACACTAGCCTACTCCAAAGTTAACTTTGACCGGAATGTAGTTGAGCCCTAACCAATCTCACACCGATCAAGGTACAATTGCGCTCCTTATGTCTCTCGAATCCCAAAGCAGACTTCTGCGCACTTGATTCCCTTAGTTGATTTCACCCACAACTAAGAGTTGCTACGACCCAAAGTCGAAGACTTGATGAAAAAATCCGTCTCACACAAAAAAGTCTATTGTATAGATAAATCGTCTCATACAGATAAACCTATGAGTTTTGTTCCATCTTTTGATAAATCAAGGTGAACAAGAACCAATTGATATACCGGACTTATATTCCCCGAAAAAACAACCTATAAATATCAATCACCTCACAATAATCTTAATTGTATTGTAGAAACAAGATATTGTGGAATCACAAACGATGAGACGAAGATGTTTGTGACTACTTTTTATCTTTCCTATCGGAGAATAAATCTCGAGCCAATCTTAAAGAAGACAAGATTCAATACGATAGCAAATGCAAGATCGATCACGCAACTACATAGAAAATAGTTTGGCTCGAAGTTTCACAATCCCAATGAAGTCTTTAAGTCGTTAACCTGCTGTGGTTTTATGAAAAACCTAAGGTTAAAGAAGAATCGACCGTAGTCGCAACTAGTATCACACATGAGGTGTGGGATTAGGTTTCCCAGTTGCTAGAGTTATCCTTTATATAGTCTTCAAATAAGGGCTTGTGATTAATGTTACCTTGGTAATAAAGCATTCAATATTCACCGTTAGATGAAAACCTGATTAGACTCAAGCTAATATCTTTCAACCGTTAGATCGAACTTAGCTTGTTACACACAAATGAAAAATGACTTCATTTAGATATGAGTAACCGTACGTAAACGCCTTGTTAGCTCAACAATAGTTAACCGAAGTTATCCATATGAACACTTTCATATCAACCATATTCATATTAACCATAACTAGTTCAAATGACTCAAATGAAACTAGTTATAGAGTTGTTCAATTGTTTATATTCTCATAGAAGTATACAAGACACAATTGAAGCATAATCAATTTTGATTTAATCGAATCAAGTCATGAACATTATAGCCACGGTTTAAAAACATTGCATTCCTTATTATATAAATAAATGTATTAGTTCGTAAACAAACCGATTTTAGAACATCATCCACTTAGGTATGCATACGCTGACGCTGCACCTAAGTTGATAGGATTTCCTAGATACCCTATATATAATAACCGTAATCACACTATGTCCAACTAGTAGACAAGAGGCAAGTACGGCCTAACCCACAGGAGCTATGGAAATACCGTAATCAATATCTCTAAATAAAATAACTAGGAAATATTTTTGTATTTTTAGAATTGAAAACGAAATAATAAAATTAAACTAATAAAATGAATTCAATAGAAGAATCGGTAAATTGTGGTTTTATTGGTATCCACCACTATTTCCTTGCAAATACCGAAATGAAACATAATTATGAATATGTTTTTAATTGTTCGCTCTATTGACGCCACCTATTATATGTATTAGAGTCGCAAATATCACTTTGGTATACCCTTAGCATGGCACATCAAAAGACTAAATCCTAACATGAACCATCAAATTGCATCAACAGAAAGTTATACGAAACTAAATATAGGTTCACAAATTCTATATGGCTTTTCTAAGCATAACCCATCAAAGTTTTTAACAAAGCATGGATCATCAAATAATCGTACACACATATTTGTAAAACTAATTCATTAAGCACATAGGTTTTTAAAACCTATGAAGCAACAACTAATTTTCAATCAATCAATAAACAATATTCAAGAATTAATTTATTCAAATCATAACGGTTCATTGCTATATAACCAAATCAAAGTAGCCTAATACCCCAAGTAGTTTCAACCATAAACCCTAGTCACATAAAGTCTAACAAGACATGATTATGGGTTTCTTAAAACCCATCAAAAACAATAACAAGAGAAAAGAAAGATTAAACCTTCGCTTTCTCTTTGTTTTCGATTCCAAATGATTTCTACGGCCAACAAAGCTTCCTCGCATCCTTCTCTTCTTATAGTTCTGTCATCAAGGCGCAAAGAAACCCAAGCCGACCTCCTTCTTCGTCTGTTCTCCGTCCGTTTTTATATCAAGTCCAAACAAAGACCAAGCCGATAGTTGCCAAGGCCCACCCATTTACCACAATTCAAAATAGTTACTCCCAAAACTGACCGCACCGCATCACCAACTTATCTCTCGTCCGTCCATCCCATGCATCCCAAGCCACGAAAACCATGTCACACGGGCCCATTCACCGACAACCACCTACACCATTGAGACGGCCACCATCTCCATTGCTACTGTTAAGCCTCCACAAAAATACTCTTTGTAACCAATTTAAGTTTATAGCAAACCTCCAATATTCATTGACGTTACCACATCCAGTAGCGAATCAAAAGAGAATTGAGTTGCTTATGTAACCTCAACATCAGACCCATCGAATTACTCGAGAATGATCACCACTTCCGCCACCAAACATCCACTTTGATGTCTCGAATCTCGCCAATCCCATATGAAATGCAAGCCAACAGCACCACTGCCAACCAACAATAACAAACTCCGTTCTTGTCTGTACTCAACTCGTGTCCTTGCCATGTTCATGAAAACGAAGATCATTCCTTGTTTTCTCGCCACCTGTTCTCGCCGCAAACCCATCTCTCTCTTCTCGTTGACAAAGAATACTCCACCACGTCACCATCCTCTCCGTCCATCTTCTCACCATCTCTAATCCCACATCACCATTTGACCGCCGCCAATAACAAATTTGTACCAACACCGAACCCCAACTTTACTTTCCATTTCATCCATCTTCACTCGATTCATACCAACGAAACCCATTATACTTCTGCCTTCGAAGAACTTGTTCAAAAGCTTTCATCGTCACTTCATGCAAGCGTAAACCCACCAATTTCGGCACACGACCACCAACGGCAACCACTGTGTCCACAAGAACGGTCCATCTATATCTCGGCCATAGCTCCAACTCGCCTCAACCAACACAGAGCTGAACTAATTACCACCGTGTCTGGATAAACTCCAGCCTACACCATTTCCATTCTTGCCTGAGATTCATCACCACAAGTTCGGATCCGAGCTTTTGTGAACACATAAATCAAGATGGCATCCACGTGTTCACAAACAATATTCGCATTCGTTCATACGGTTATAAAGGAGAATAAATCTTAAGTAAGCTACGTTAAAACGATGACTCATCAACTCAGAGCCTTCGGGCTCGACCTTGTCTAGTCATGGGGAAGTAAACTAGTGATTCGTACGATCGAGATATGTAAAGGATCAACGTGTAATAATTAAGACAAAAAGTAAAGTGCTCAATATAAATAAGACGATGATTTACGTGGTTCAGCACTAAGGCCTACGTCCACGGGGTAGTTGTTTCACTATGTATTTGGTCGGATACAAAGGTAGTCAAATGACTTTGGAGTGAATAACGAAGATAGGGGTGATGGTTTATTTTCAATGATGTTGTAGTAATAAGGGTTGTCGTTCACTCGACTTGATGGGATTGATTTTAAGTTTTAATAAAATAAAATAAAAGAAAAATATACACAAATATTGTCACAGGATGAAGAGTTTACTGGGACTCCGGATTTCACTAACTTTCATATTCAAGTGGTTCAGAAATTAATCCTAGGCAATTATAGCTCAAAATAAAAGAAGTTTTGACTCTAATTCCTTGCCAAAAATAGATTTCATAAAACATTATCAGAAGTTTAAGCATGACGATCAAAAGTAATTTAAACTAAGCATGCGACATCAAACAAAATAACAAATAATTAATAGAAATCATAAAACAATTAAATCTATGCAAAAAGTCATATAAAGAATTAATTCATTTACCACAATCATGAAAAGTTGCTTCCTCCGTCATTCCGTGATGGGTTCTAGCTCCGCATGGTGAAAACACACTCAAAGGAATTTTTCATTGCTCAAAAAGGTGCTCACAAAAATGAATTGGGAGAAAAATTATAAAGCTGGATTTTGTAACACTTATATTTGTTACAAACTAAATGTTACAGAGAAAGATAAATAAGCACTGTCGCTGTTGCTGTTGATTTAAGTCTGCCCCAAAACTGCGACCCACGTCTGCGAGTCTTTAACACTGTAGCGGAAACGACAGTCTTTGGCTGTCTGTTCTTCGTGTTCTTGAGGTGTAGCAGCAGCAGAAAAATATGCTCTGCAACTTTGATTTTCTCGACCTATTAACGCTCTAAACTATCCCCAAACTCTCCATACCCGTTCTTATGATCCTCTACACCTTATATAGCATCACAGGGCTTCGAATATCTTCTCATTACTCCCAAATAATTCCCGTATCATTTTTATTCTCCACGGGATAATTTCCCTGTTTAATCTCTGCATGCGCTCTGCTGGTGTCGACACTATCCTAACACGTTACGTACGCATCATAGATTGAGTCAAACTCTTGTACAGCTAATATACCCACGTAAATTCCACAAGAAAATCCCGTGTATTCCTCGGTGTTATGTTTTATAGAGAATGCGTGAAAGTTTCCTTACTTTCCAATTTAAACGCGACTATCTACCCTGTTTCGATGTAACAAGGTACTACCAGATCATATCCAGTCAAAAACTCATAAAAATCTCGTCCGGAATCGTTCACGAAATTCATGCAGGTGTCGAGAAAATTTCCCGCCAAACTCTGATTTTTGAAATGGAAAGGATGAAGTGCCCCGATCCAAATCAGGGGCGCCTTTATCAGCTGGGGTGCCTGGGGTGCCCTTATCCAAAGTGAGGGTGCCTTTAGTACTTTTCTCCCGGGGTCCAAAAAAAACACTTTTCGAGCAACTTTTTCCGCACAAGTGTATTTCTCCAAAAACACCTACACACATAAAAACACCAAAATTAGTACAGAAATCGAGACCAACAATAGAGACTATGAGGACAATTCAGACACAAAAATGTGTCTATCAAATACCCCCAAACTTATTATTTGCTAGTCCTCGAGCAAATTTATTCTATAAAATAAAAATCATTTGAACCCCTAGGTGGCCCTAGTGGCGAGTGTTGTCTCCTGGAGGGTTTACCGGGAGGTGTACCCACAAAACCTTTACTCCGCACCCTAGCTATCTACGTAAAATCTTGAAAGGCACTAAAGAATCTCCTTGGTTGGCATACTTATTGACCACAGGAGGAAGTACCCTGATGCGAAATTCCACTGTACACGAGTTTGCACTCAAGCATACTAAAATTCATATAAAGTGACAGAGCTCTACTCGTATAGTCGCACTATGGACATCAATACCCGAGTCAAAACTAATCACATGGATAGATCAAGAAGATGGATAAAGAGTAAAACATAGATGGTTTTGATGTTTACTAAGTGATCGGTGTTTCCTATATCTCTGTCTCAAGGCCTCCGCCAAAATGAACCTATCCTAATGGACTCGAGATACTAGTCTGACTAATATCAACACACCGGCATACAAGGGAACCAAAGGTCGATAAACCTAACTCTAGGTCAACACAACCGGCATATACAAGGGTTCCAGTGGTTTACTTTATTGAATTTATTCCTATTGGTCGATGGTCCGGTCTCACTTTCTTTTTTCTTTTTTTTTTTTTTTCTTTTTTTTTCATAATACTTTTTTTTTTTTTTTTTTTTTTTTTTGGCATCTCAATCACTCTAATTCACCCTAGCATTGGTAACAACTTGAATCGTGGGACCCACCTAATCACTTAGAGAAACAAAGTTTAAAAACAAAATAAAATAAAAAATGTAGTGAAAAGGACTCAACGAGATTGGTGAAACTATCATGTTATTTCTAACACCCGAGCTCGTGCTTTATGAATAGACTCTTTAGATGTTGCCATCTAATCGATTGGTTCCTCAACTCCTACAACCAAAATGCTTCCATCCACTTAGATTGGTTAGTGCCATCCTTAATAAGCATAAATTTCTAGGCTCTTGAGTTTATCAATGCAACTAAAAAGTTTCTCCCATACCCCCAAACTTAAATCTAACATTGTCCTCAATGTTCTAAAGATGAAATTAAAAAAAACCATGAACAAGGAGAAACTGTTACCATTTGAAGCAAAAGAGTTAAGGAAAGATATTACCGTGTTGCATGAGCATGGGTTACCTCCCAAGAAGTGCTAAGTTTAAAGTCTTCACCCAGACATTGGAAGAGATTAGTCACCTCAAGAATCATAAAGCAAACTTAATAATCATGGTCATCTAGATCAAAAAGTGCTAACCACAAGAAGAGGAGACCTAATAGACCAGAAAAATATCCAACAGACCTTTATCTATTTTTAAGACCACTACATCTAGTTGTGGTTCGGTGTTGTGCTCTATAAAAGGGTCTAGATAAAAATTTTCATAGGTTGTTTCCTCATAAGTTGGATCCGAATGTCGGGTTCTAGAGTCCTGGAAAAACTCGAATAAAAACTTAAAAGCACATAATAATAACCCGAATAATTGAGGATCCTCTAAGTCAATCGGTTGACTTACTCAAATGACCACAATAAGATTGGTGGTCTTCCTTAAGCAAATGTGTCGACTCCTAATATCCTAAAGAAATTAGGTTTAGTCTCAAAACTTAATAATTGACACATTTGTAACTCATATGTTCCCACAATTGAAAGGAAAGTTTTTGGTGGGAAAACAAAGTCAATTTTGGTATCATAGCCCTGGGTTAACCACATCAACCAGAGGATGGGTTTCTAACAACCGAACTTCTTCCTTGACATTATTAGGTTCGGGAGAGCTAGCATGAAGGTAATCCGGCATAATGGTTGAGGCACATATATCAAGTCCCAAGTGAGGGATCTCCGTAAGAGCTAAAGGTAAGGCACAAGGAGAATGATAATCACCCCTAAACTTAGAATTTTGGGTGTCTCTAGATAGACTAGCTACAATTTCCCTAATTTCTAGATCATCAAAATCCTGAAAATGGTCAATTGCTTCATGTAGATTATACTCAGGTGATGCATCCTCACTCATATTTAAAAGCTCTACGAGTTCATCTTCTTCGTCTAAGACTATTGTTTCTAAATCCTTGGACTCTAAAACAAAGATTCTCGGATAAACCCATTCCTCTAAACCATTATCGACTTCGTAAACAGAAGTACTACATCGTCTAAATAGATTCTAGTCAAATCCTTGTCCTTTTGAATAGGTGAATAATTGTTAAAATTATTAGGATCCTGAACCAAAAAATAACTCTATTATTATAAAGCTCAATTGGAGTAGCAAATTCTATCACTATGCCTATTTGTTTCCAATTCTTCATCAACACTATCCTCATCATAATCATTATTATAATAACATGAAAATGGTTGAACCTCATCTAAACAAGTAGTGTTACCAATTCTAACCTCACCATCTTGATTATGTGAATAACTATCTTCATTCTCAAAGGTATTATTGGATACACTATATTGGAAATTCAAGTTATTTCGAGCAATACTTTCGTTCGTCTCTAACTCAAGTCTACGTGTCGACTCAGCTAGCCTCTCAAGGGTCTCCTCCAAAGAAAGTTCCCTTAGTGCTGGATCTAAGTTTTGAGTTAATCTATCGAGGATATCTTCACGTATTCGGTCGTTGTTGCAGTCCTTTCGTCCATAACTACGTTATTTACCTCATCCAACTTACATGTTGATTCAGCTAACTTTTGTGTCGACTCAGCTAAACCCCTGAGGGACTCTTCTAGAGAAGGAAGAGGAACAGAAGGATCATAATAAGGACTACTTTTCAAAAGTTTGATCGTATCCTCTAGAGACGAAGAACTATTACTATAATCTCCTTGCTCGAATGACCGATGCACATGTGGATAGTAATTGGGCTCACCATGGTATGACCCATAACCTTCAAAAGATTGGCGTTCCCAACCACTATTCACATTATGGTCATAAAAAGAGTGATGTCCATAATGTTCAGTTGGATATTCATATTCATTGTGATGGCTATTATAATACCAGTTTGACATCCTAACTGCAAGGGAATTCTACACAAACACAAACACAAACAAGGCTGACTCGACCAAAACAAATCTACCGATTTCTAGCAAACAAAAAGCATGATGGCTCCACTTAGATTGTTTCTAGACCGGCTTCTAATCCTTCTGAAAGGGAATTCGTTACAATTTAAGCAAACCCCTGGAATCAATCCGAGTTTAAGTAAGTTGAATAGAGGCGAGGAAGTCATGCGTGGAGCTTTGATACCCAAGGCCTCACCGCAATTACAAGGCGGCGCGATCACGCATTCAACTTCACGAAACCATCATGAACTTCGAAGTATGCTTAAAGAGTAACCAATATTTTTCGAATGACTTTCCTATTAAGCTCGTTACCCTATCGGTCTCGTTCTAGTCAAAATTTTAGGCTTAGGTTCGTGTTTGGTTTCGTTTTCCTAAGGCGGGCAAGAAGAGAACGGATGAAATCCGAACCCTTATCTTGTATGGCCAGTCCTTGCCCTTTACTAGTAAATTAAAACAGCCGGATTCTGTTCCTCGACATATATTCACACGAAATCATCCAGTGGTAAAACTGGCAGGGGATTCGCGGGTGTTTAGAATTCTTACCTCCCGTTCCAGACGGGGGATGAACCGTTGAAGTCGACTCGGGCCACGACTCCTATGTCGTGTACGAACCCGAGGGGCCGAGACGATATCGTAATCGTCGTCCTTCCCTGTGCAGTTTATATTTAAATAACCCTTCCTTAGGGTTTAAAAAAAATGTCCAACAGTCCAAAATTAAGAAGTCCAAAAAAAATAAAAATAAAAATTACAAAGATAATTACCTAATTACAGTTTCTAAAAATAAAAAAAATTAATTACACTATATACAAAATTTTCCTCTTCACTCCTTTGGATTTTCTCTCTTCTTTCTTTCTTTGGCTTCACTTTACTTTTCAACACTTTCTCTTTTATATAAGCTCCGCACCAAGTCTGAAAGCAAATAGAAAAAAAAACAAAACGCGTAAAAAGGAACAAATAATAATAAAATAAAATAATAAAACCTAAAAACAAATCTATACACAAGTCCGCGTCGGCGGCGCCAAAAATTGATGGTTTATTTTCAATGATGTTGTAGTAATAAGGGTTGTCGTTCACTCGGACTTGATGGGATTGATTTTAAGTTTTAATAAAATAAAATAAAAGAAAAATATACACAAATATTGTCACAGGATGAAGAGTTTACTGGGACTCCGGATTTCACTAACTTTCATATTCAAGTGGTTCAGAAATTAATCCTAGGCAATTATAGCTCAAAATAAAAGAAGTTTTGACTCTAATTCCTTGCCAAAAATAGATTTCATAAAACATTATCTGTAAGTCGTAAGCATGACGCATCAAAAGTAATTTAAACTAAGCATGCGACATCAAACAAAATAACAAATAATTAATAGAAATCATAAAACAATTAAATCTATGCAAAAAGTCATATAAAGAATTAATTCATTTACCACAATCATGAAAAGTTGCTTCCTCCGTCGTCCCGGTGATGGGTTCTAGCTCCGCATGGTGAAAACACACTCAAAGGAATTTTTCATTGCTCAAAAAGGTGTTCACAAAAATGAATTGGGAGAAAAATTATAAAGCTGGATTTTGTAACACTTATATTTGTTACAAACTAAATGTTACAGAGAAAGATAAATAAGAACTGTCGCTGTTGCTGTTGATTTAAGTCTGCCCCAAAACTGCGACCCACGTCTGTGAGTCTTTAACACTGTAGCGAAAACGACAGTCTTTGGCTGTCCGTTCTTCGTGTTCTTGAGGTGTAGCAGCAGCAGAAAAATATGCTCTGCAACTTTGATTTTCTCGACCTATTAACGCTCTAAACTATCCCCAATCTCTCCATACCCGTTCTAATGATCCTCTACACCTTATATAGCATCACAGGGCTTCGAATATCTTCTCATTACTCCCAAATAATTCCCGTATCATTTTTATTCTCCACGGGATAATTTCCCTGTTTAATCTCTGCATGCGCTCTGCTGGTGTCGACACTATCCTAACACGTTACGTACGCATCATAGATTGAGTCAAACTCTTGTACAGCTAATATACCCACGTAAATTCCACAAGAAAATCCCGTGTATTCCTCGGTGTTATGTTTTATAGAGAATGCGTGAAAGTTTCCTTACTTTCCAATTTAAACGCGACTATCTACCCTGTTTCGATGTAACAAGGTACTACCAGATCATATCCAGTCAAAAACTCATAAAAATCTCGTCCGGAATCGTTCACGAAATTCATGCAGGTGTCGAGAAAATTTCCCGCCAAACTCTGATTTTTGAAATGGAAAGGATGAAGTGCCCCGATCCAAATCAGGGGCGCCTTTATCAGCTGGGGTGCCTGGGGTGCCCTTATCCAAAGTGAGGGTGCCTTTAGTACTTTTCTCCCGGGGTCCAAAAAAACACTTTTCGAGCAACTTTTTCCGCACAAGTGTATTTCTCCAAAAACACCTACACACATAAAAACACCAAAATTAGTACAGAAATCGAGACCAACAATAGAGACTACGAGGACAATCGTACACAAAAATGTGTCTATCAAGGGGACGATACTACTCATACTTACTCTTACAGTTTCTCTCTCCTCTATTCACTCTCCAACTTAGAATTGGTCGACCCCTTCTCTCTCAGTGGAGAGGGGTATTTATGGGGATAATACATGGGGTCCACTATTAAAGACAATTGCAACCTTATCTCCTCGATCTTGGCGCTGATCCCGCTGGTATCTTCGTTTTCGACCGAAGGCTCCAACGGTCATGTATGGTTTACGAAGAATCACCTCTTTCTATTCCATAGATTTGTTGACACGTACCTTATGCCTAGGGTGTTTAATGCGGGTGGTTGGGGCGGTCTGCACGCGTCAGACAGATGTCTGATGCCCCTATCACATCTTCGTCAGCGCGGCTAACCCTCACCGTTGATCTTGGATCTACCTCGAGATGGAATAAAGAAGATCCTTGGGTGATCTCCAGTACTTCGCGGTGGCTCGTTCTTTCAGTGCTCCTCGGTTCTTAGTCATTGGATTAACATGTCGATGGACAGGTGTAGACGACGGATGCCCCTTGGGTGTTGAGATCTGGCATCATATCTTGATGTCTTGAGGCTGCGTGTCTTCCACGTATACCTATCCCAACACGTGGCATAAGATGGATTATGTGTATACAATTTTCCCCTTTTCTCCAAGTTTGAAGTTGGTCAAAGTTTGGAGAAAAACTGTCTTCACACCCATCTCTCCTCATTAACTTCCCCTTATTCTTAGTGCACGTTTCCCATTATGGGCATTAACTTCCCCTTGATTTGTGAGGAGGTTTTATCTTGTTATAAATATGAGAGAAGTTGCAAACTCAATAAATTTTATTCTCTTTCATTATGTCAGTCCATAACTCTTCATTCTTCCTTCTTCTGAACTTTTATCCTAGTTCTTTTTCTTTTTTCTTTAGCTCTTAACTGCTGCTGCTACTGATTCTTTTTGTTTCGACTTCAATTGACCCTGACAAGATCTTCAGAGTTATATTGCTGTCGTTGTTCTTCAATTGTCTTACGTTAACCCCGTCTGTCTCTGACTATCCAGAGCGATTTTTATCTAGGTATGGTGTTCATCCTAGTTTTGATTGATTTTCTTCCTCTGTTACCGTACCTTGGTTTCGTGATGAAGAACAAATATACGAAAGTATATATACTTGCCCCTGTTTTTTATCACGAAACCTATGGATTCCTCGTTGATTTTTGATGCTTGTCTTTGATGGTCGTGACTGGATTAGGGTTCCTCGTTTTTGTGGCTTTTAGGGTTTCTGGATTTTAATGGGTTATTCATCTCTGTGTTTCTGATGATATTTCTGATGAACTGTAAAATTTTAGAAGATCTTTGTTTCTTCATCATTTTCTTTATCTAATCTTCGTAAAACTTCTATGGCTCTTGCAGTGTATGTCCATCACATCGGTTCCTTACCAAACTCCGCCATCGAGCCCCTACAAGTCTCCTCCGCCTAGAAGTCCTGATATATCGCCGCCAAAAGGTGGCCCATCTAGGCCTCATCAATCGAACCTTCGATCTCAAAAATTTTCTTCATCGTCGGGTCCTAGGGTTTCTGTTACGAAGAGAGGGGATCCACCGAAAGGTCCTCAGGGTTCTCGATACGCTGTTAATCGCCCTTATGCTTCTCAACGTGCTGAACCGACGAATGTGCCGTCTTCCTCTCCTCATTGTGCTGAGCCGCTAAACGTGCAGCCTCTTCGTTCCGTTGCCCCTATTACGAAGCAGCCTTCGAAACCTAAATCTTCGCAGATCACTGCTCCGATGAAGGAATCCTCTGCTAAAACTGTTATGCCGATGGCGGATCCCCCGAGGAATGCATCGGTCAAGAGAAAGGGTACAGACATGAGCCCACCAAAGACGAAGAAACCATCGTTGCATAAGCCTTCTAGCCCTTACGTTGTCCCAGTCATCCGAAGCATTTCATTTGGCAAGAAGAAGGTTACTTTTAAACATGTGGACCTCGAAGAGTTCAAGGAGAAGCATGAACTCGAAGCTTTTGAAGTTAGGTTTTATGCACCAAACGATGATCTTTCTTATGATATGATCATGAGCTATAAGTATGATGAGTTTCATTTGCTGGACAACAAGGGGCCTTCTGGTCGGGTTTGATGCTGCCTCTGTATAAATCAAGGGATTCTTTCTATTACGATGCTCTGGCTAGTCGTGAAGGTTCTACTCATAACACTCATTTTCGTTCGGTGGTACAGTTTAGTGGACACTATCTTCGGTCTCTGAGAGAGTGTTATTGATAAGCACGTAAATGCTAAATTTTATACCCATATTTATATTAGTTAGGACTCGATATTTTAGCTAACGATACTATCTTAGTGCTTTTGTAGAAAGTACAAGCATATTTCGATCATCCGAAGATTAATAGCCAATAATGAAGTTAAATGGCCGGGGCCGGTATCTCCTTATACCAAGAAGATGGAATCATTTCATGACGAGGGACATTATTCAATTAAACAAAGAAGAGTTCTTTTTCCTTGGTCTTAATAATGTGATTTCCCTAGCGGGTAACAACAAGTTGTTCACATTTGAAAATGAAAATAAAGAGTGAGACGTGGGGCTGTGGAGTCTAATGAGTGGTGGACATGGCAACACTTTCTAAGGCATCACATGATCTTTGTCAGGTAGTGTTTTCATGAAAAGAAAAGGATTTTAAAAAACTACTTCTATCTTCTATTCAAACATCTTTCTAGGTTTGGTTGTGCGACATCGAGCTATGGTTCGAACTATCAAGAGCCACAACAGGAGAAAGAAGAGTTGGATTATTGGTCAAGCTGCTGGCAGAGATTGGGAAGAATGCTTTGACCGAGATTAATGGAACGGAGCTCGAGTTGGTGGTTGATAGGTGTTGTAAAACACCTAATATTATATCTAGTATTTATGCTTTCTTTGCTATTTTCCTTGGGAATTGCGTATCTTATGCGTGTTTTTGAGTTATTAGGTACTGGAGTCGCATGGCATTTAAAGATGGAGAAATCATCCATTTGGAGCAAAAGGGCAAAATTGTCATTTCATGGGCGACCACTATCTGGAGCCCAGCCAAGGTTAAGGGACAATTCTCTTTTGGAAGAGTATTAAACGACAACCAAAGATTGGTTAGGGGGTCAAGTCATGTGTAGCCCTTATCGTAGGCCACCTAAGTGGGATTAACCATTCCATTCCTATACCTAAACATATCGAGAGAAATGTTATTTTCTCTAACATTTACTTGTTTTTCCACCCGAAATGATTGAGTCGATGGAGTTGAAGTGGGATGAATCACAATTGCCAATTGGAGAACAAAGAGGGAGAAGATTTGGTTTATATGAAGCCAATTGAAGAAACAAAGAAGGGTATGATTCCAATTCTTATTGTAAGGAGTTGTGTTCTCGTAATTGCTTTGAAAGGTGAGGTGGTAGATGGTGACCGAGAGTAGATCGAGAAGTTCGTGAGCTTCCGTTGGTGGAGGAAATTAGTGAGCTCGGTGGTAAAGGAAGAGCAAGAAGAAGCTAGGATTCATTGTTTTAGGGTAAATCGAGAAGACATTGAGATTTATGAAACTTAGGGTTTCAAGCTCGGATCTCGTGGATTTGATAGAAGAGAGCAAGCTGGAATTGATGGTGTTTTGGGTTTGTAACAGGACAAGGAAACTTGGGTTCGACATGAAATGAATCGGAGAATTTGAGATCGAAAATGGTAAGCTACAGATTTGCAATGAAGGCTTGTATGGTATCTGGGTTGCTCTCGGTGGAGACATTGATGAGGAGAGCCATGGGTTTGTGGTGAATTGACACAGGCTAGACCTAGGAGCTCGTAATGAGAAGAGGTGAAGAAGAAATTAGGGGTTTGGTCGTTAATCTGAGAAATCAATGAAGCTGTTGTGAGTGGGAGAGGAATCGATTTGAGCAGCTGAGAAGGATGAGGACAATGCAAGTGTTGGCTGGTGCTGGTGGATTGCAGTGAGGGATGTCTGGCAGTGATTGAGAGGTTTGCTGTAGGATTGAGAAAGGTTTGAGCTGGAGCAGTGGCCTGAGATGAAGATGAAGATGGTGCTGGTGCTTAAAAGCTTGAGCTCTGTAGTAGGTGGATTGGTTGGTAACAGAGCAGAGTGCAAAGCAGGTGATAATGATTAGAGGTCAAGTGGCTTGGAGAGATTGCCAGATGGTGTTGGCTTGGTTCTGGCAGAATGGTATGAAGAATGACAGAGGATGGCTCAGGTGGTGACGCTGAAGGCTGGGCAGAGTGGTTAACTGAGTTGTTGCAGCTGCAATGTGAATGGGGAGTATGGTTGAATGCAGAATTCTTGCTACTGCAGTGGGTCACAAGAGAAGCCACAGGCATGATTGTCATTGAGTTTGTAGGAGCTGAAATTACAGGTTGTGAGTTGGTCTTGACTGCAGGGGTTACAAAAGCATTTGCGTGCATGAATTGGTCAAGTTCTTTGCACATCAAGTGATTTGAATGGATAAGGAGGTTTGTGCAAATGGAAGTCAGAGCTGAGCAAAAGCAAGGGAAGTCAGTATGTGTGAATTGAATGGAGAGGCAGGAAGTGCAAAGGTGCTAATGCAATGGAGCTGGTGGTGGTCTCTGGGGAGCCGAGTAGGAGATGATGAAAGAAAAGTCAGTAGAACATAGAGGTGCAGAGGGCTTCAATTGTGTGCTTATTGCTCACTGGCATTTGAGTTGAAGAAGTTGCAGTTTGAGTCGGCTTGGCAATGATGGTGTTGTTGGCCTGAGGAGTCTTCGGTTGCATGATTGAATGATGTTGGTCTGACCTAAGCTTAGATGCTGCTGAGACAATGGGTTTTGAAGTTGCAGATGTTGCAGAAGCTACAGAAAGTGGAGATGCAGGAATGGATGAATGGCTTTAGTCATTGGCAGTGTTGAGCATTGTGTTTGTGTGTCTTTGAGATACAGATGCCTGAGTTGATAGTATGGTGGTGGTATGAGGCGGTATTGAAGGATGTTGCAAGAGCATGCAGATTGCAAAGTAAGCTACATATGCACTATTGGTGTCTTTGGGAGTTGTGGTTGTGCAGGGCCATCATGGTTGGAAGCACAAGGATTGTGCATCACAAGAATTAGCCAATGCAAATGGCTTAGGCCAAAGTGAATCGGCCGAGTCGATCGGACTCTGTCCAATTGGAACCGACTCATGATTTGACCCGATTTGACTCACATCCGATCGGACCCGGTTTGACTCGCCGACTCACCCGAGTTGACTCGACCGTTTGGACCCGTTGACCATTGACCGGTTGGACTTTGCCGGTCACCTGAGATGCTTTCCGGCCAATTTCCGGTCATAATCCCAGTTTTCCGGCGACCGTTTTTGGGCAGAATTTTCACATGGGTTTTTCTCACACATGGGCTTGGTGGACCACTTGGAGATGGGTTTTGAGAAGACCTAATATTGGAAGGAGTATCCTTTATGGAAATAGAGAAACATATAAAAGAGAGGACTTTTACCTAATTGAGGATATCTTGGATATTATGATCTTTTTGCCTCTACTTTTGTGTTTTAGGTTTAGAACCATGAAGTTTTTCTCTTTCTTCTTGTTATGAACTCCATGAATATGAGCTAGAGTTTTATTATTGGTTATGGATTAGTTGGATTTTCAACATGAGTTTTTGTTCAATAAATTAGTTTTGTCTCCATATTATCGTTTATGATTCACCATTAATATTGTTACATGAGTTGAATGTTATTTAGTCGAGTCGCGAATCGATTGAGTTTGTTTTCATCTCTCTTGCTAGATTAGGATTTATTATACGCAAAAGTGATAGATTCCTGATTACAAGTAGCATAAATATGATTATAGTTTGTAGTGATATATTCTTATGATCTTATGTGAACCATAACCTTTGTTAAATCGGATCAGTGCGCTTTCCACGTTCGATTGCTTTGATTGGCCTGATTTCATAGAACTTAATGCATCTAGGGAATTAAACTTGATTAGTGCTTTTACACGTTAGGTTGTTCCTTTAGGTAGAATTCATATTCGCATCTTTTAATGTGTTTGTTGATGACATGAGGAGATTAGCGGGATATTCTTGCGATCAAGGTATTCTAGGGCCTTTGATAAAAGTTGAGATTAAAATATCAATTCTAGTTATTGTGTTGAAAACATGTTTGTGAATGAAAACGAAATCCATGACCAATACTTTCTCATCCTTGATTATTTGTTTGCTTTGCTTTATTTGCTTTTATTTAGTTTATTATATAAAAATCACAAAACTACCGGTGTTATTTATAGGGAACGGAAAAAATTTGACAACCTAGACCTCTCTGTGGGATCGATCCTTTCTTGCCCTTGCTTCATTATATATTTTGAGTAGTAAGAAAGTGTAATTATATTTGTGTCGGCTGACAACCGGTCAAATTTTACTGTGCACGGGGAGGCAAAGCGGTTGTCAATTGTTTTTGGTTTCTTATTTTTGTTTTGTTTTTAGTTTTTGTTTTATTTTCTTATTTTCTGGTTTTAACATAGTTTTGAGAATCTTATTTCAGGTATCAATTTCTATGGAAGGAGCATATTGGAACAATGGATACGGTTTTCAACAACCTCAACAATATGATTCTTATGCTCGTGAACAAAAAGTCTCTAACTTTATAGACAAAGTTTCCAACTTTTTACAAGAGGAATTTCAAAGAGCTAAAGAGACTACAAACGAGCAACTCCAAGAACTTCGCGAAGGTATTGCTAGCTTGCGAAGAGGCATTGATCAATGCAAGGAAGATATGGATAATTCTAATGTGCATATGGTTTGTGATGAATATTTGATTGATGCTAATGTTGAAAAAGGCCAATCCTTGGGCACTTTCGTTGATAATTTTGTAGTTAACTCAACTCTTGATCTTAATAATGATCATTCACCTATTCAAAAGGATGAGTTAGAGATTAGCAACACTAAATTCAGCGAGGACCAATCTTATGTTGACTATGATAGTGACGGTGATTATGATACATTGCTTGAAACAACTCATGGTGACATCTCCGAGGAGTCTTTTTGGGATCAAGATGTAGACGAAGAGGAATATGTCAACACTTGTGTAGATTACTCAAGCATTGATCTTAATAATGATCAAGAGCCTATTCAAAGGGTGGAGCTTGAGGATGATGCATTTTCGAGTGTTCTAGAAAAGTTTCTTATAATAAAATTTGGATCCGCAAAAGAGTATGTGCCTTACAACAAAGAGGAGTATGTTGAGAATGAGACCGATTTGACCAATATTGTGGAAGACCCAATTGAGCTTGCAAATGATTGTAATGATGATGTTTATGTCGAGACTTTGGTTAAGGCAGAAACGGACGAAGAATGGTTGCAAGGTTTGATAGAGGACCATGATATAAAAAAGGTGACTAACTCACTTGAGTTTTTCAAGGATGAAGAGGATTCCGTGATAAAAGAGATTGTGCAAGGTTTATCTAACCCTTTGCCTATTGTTTCTTCTCCTTTACCTCTTATTGGTTTGAATGTATGTGCTTCGAGAATATTGTTGAATGACTTTGTTTCTCGATTTCCTCCATTAGAGAAACTTGATTCTCATACTATGCAGGTTATGGAACAAGAAACCGTGGAAGTACCCGACTCCTATATTCTTTATACGCTTCCAAGTGTGGACAAGAATAAGTGTGGGGGAAACTTTTACCGGTTCATAGCTTCACTTTTGTTTTATATTACTAATATTTGTGTGAAGCTAGTGTTTGCAAAACAGGTTCTATGGAAGGATCCTCAACTTTTCAGATTGTTGGTATATGGACGATAACAAAAGAGTCAGGCTGACGACTTTAAACCAAGCGCTAAATGGGAGGCAACCCATAGGTTTTGTATTTTAGTCCCTTTTATTTCTTTGTTTTTTTTGTTTTCATATCATATTTGCATCCCCATGTTTAATTTCATTGCGTCCGGAATCTATCTTAGAAGAGAATTATGATGAATACCTTTTCGTCAGAAAAAATTCAGACTGCACGTAGTTCAGTCCAGAGACCATAAATGTCAGACCGTTTATCTAAACACTGTGCCCTTTTGACACTTTGTAGAAAACACGTAGATGAACAACTTTTATGAAATGGAGTTTTTCCAAATTCCTTACCAATTTGTACAGTTTTTGCGTTTTATCTGCTGTTACGTCAGAATTCAGAATTTTCGGTTTTTCACATTGAGGACAATGTGAAGTTTAAGTGTGGGGGAGTCTTTTGCATATAGAGTTTTTAGCCTTTTTGAGTCAAAATTTTCAAATTTTTTTTGTATATATTTGAATAAAACTCCAACTTGTAGTTGTTTAGAGTCACATAGTATACATGTCGCTAAGATTACATCAAGAATCTCATAAGAGTGACTGAACTTAGAAATGACAGAGAACATGATCGGGTTTCTTAATTGTATGAGAGTTAAAGTTGGATTTAACCATGCCAGTGGAAAATAAGGTGCAGACTGAATTCGGTATTAGAGTAGTGGTCCCCTATAGTGGAGACTACCCATGTTACATAATGTGAGGCACCGACCTTCAATTCTTTGTACCTGTCTAAATTTGTGCTTTTAGAGTGTGTGTCACCGTACGTTAATTCTCCAGAATGGTGAGCTGCCCAACCTCCCACCATAGAAGCACTATTTTGATCTCTTGAGTGCTATTTTTATCAACCATGTTGGTGACATCGAATTGCTAACTTACATACCACTTGTAATCTTGTTCGCAGCTAGCACCATCCACCTTATCTCTCTACACCAACAGGTCCATAGAAACACCATCATCATCAACAAGAGGAGCATCACAAATCTACAAGGAAAGTTGAAGACGTTTGAGGCAACAATACAAAAAAGAGTGAAAATTATCAAGATAAGAGTTCGAGAAGTTTATGATATCGAGACATACAAGTTGTGAAGAATCAAGTGGTAAAGTACTTACACCATGGCCTTTGTATTTTATTTTATTTTGTATTTATTTTCTCTTGTCTCAAAAAAAAAAAAAAACGAAAATAAAAAAAAAGAAGAAAAAAAAAATGATATAAAAAAAAAAGAAGTAAATTTTGGGTTTGTATAGTTTGTTTTTAGTTTTGTATTCTTTCAATAAAGCCAATGGAAAGAAGGAATATCTATAATGAAGTTTCAAGCAACAAGGAATTAGAGGAAAGAATCATATTGTCAAGATTCTACGAAGTTCAAGAGTTATCATCAAGAGTTGAAGACCGAAGACGAAGATGAAGACACCGATAGAAGACCGAAGACGTTTCTATGGATGTTTGTGAGAGTGGTGCTAGCTGCACGTCGAACGGATAACGAGGTAAGTAAGCATATTTCCACCTTCGTTAAGTGGTTGATTTCCTTTCGAAGAGATCGTCGAAAAATGGGTTTTCAAAAATTATAAAGATGTGGGTTTTCAAAATACTTCGGAGGGTTTTGCCTTCCTACCATTCAACGTGTCGCAGATTCTCTCTTCATTCCAACCTGGACACATGTGTGACCCATAAAAAGTTGTTTATTATTGAGAGCAATTTCATAAAACCCTTTCTTGTGGCAGGCGCAGTCGAGACTTTTGATCACTCCGAACCCGAATTTATGTCGAGAAGGGATGGTTACTTCTCTCTCAACTTTTAAGAATGAGATTGTGTCCATTTATGTGTCTAACTTCTTATGACTAGCGTGCAGAATCTCTATGTCTTCTTAGCGCTTGGATGCTATCATTACGGAGAACTAGTAAGTTGGAAATTTAGGTTTTGTGGGTATATCTCTAGTAAACCCTCACGAGACTATAACTCGTCCACTAGGGACACCTAGGGGTTTAAAGGCTTGTTATTTATGCTAAAAGTGACCGTAGCCTCGACGACACGGAGTTGTATGTATTCTTTAGAATTATTTTGTTTGATTTGCTCGAGGACTAGCAAAGTCTAAGTGTGGGGGAATCTGATAGGTGTTGTAAAACACATAATATTATATCTAGTATTTATGCTTTCTTTGCTATTTTCCTTGGGAATTGCGTATCTTATGCGTGTTTTTGAGTTATTAGGTACTGAGTCGCATGAGGAAAAGATGGAGAAATCATCCATTTGGAGCAAAAGGGCAAAATTGTCATTTCATGGGCAAACACTATCTGGAGCCCAGCCAAGGTTAAGGGACAATTCTCTTTTGGAAGAGTATTAAACGACAACCAACATTGGTTAGGGGGCTGCTAGCTGTGTAGCCCTTATCAGAGCCACCTAAGTGGGATTAACCATTCCATTCCTATACCTAAACATATCGAGAGAAATGTTATTTTCTCTAACATTTACTTGTTTTTCCACCTGAAATGATTGAGTCGATGGATTTGAAGTGGGATGAATCAGTGGTTGCCAATTGGAGAACAGCAGGGAGAAGATTTGGTTTATATGAAGCCGAATTGAAGAAACAACAAGGGTCTGATTCCAATTCTTATTGTAAGGAGTTGTGTTCTGCAATTGCTGTGAAGGTGAGGTGGTAGATGGTGACTGAGAGTAGATCGAGAAGTTCAGAGCTTCTGTTGGTGGAGGAAATTAGTGAGCTCAGGGTAAAGGAAGAGCAAGAAGAAGCTAGGATTCATTGTTTTAGGGTAAATCGAGAAGACATTGAGATTTATGAAACTTAGGGTTTCAAGCTCGGATCTCGGGATTTGATAGAAGAGAGCAAGTCTGGAATTGATGGTGTTTTGGGTTTGTTAACAGACAAGGAAACTTGGGTTCGACATGAAATGAATCGGAGAATTTGAGATCGAAAATGGTAAGCTACAGATTTGCAATGAAGGCTTGTATGGTATCTGGGTTGCTCTGGTGGATACATTGATGAGGAGAGCCATGGGTTTGTGGTGAATTGACACAGGCTAGACCTAGGAGCTCAGAATGAGAAGAGGTGAAGAAGAAATTAGGGGTTTGTTTGTTAATCCGAGAAATCAATGAAGTCTGTTGTGAGTCTGGAGAGGAATCGATTTGAGCAAATGAGAAGGATGAGGACAATGCAAGTGTTGGCTTTGGTCTTTGGTGGATTGCAATGAGGATGTCCGGCAAATGATTGAGAGGTTTGCTTGTAGGATTGAGAAAGGTTTGAGCTGGAGCAAAGGCTCCGAGATGAAGATGGTGCTTTGTGCTTAAAAGCTT
Organism: Papaver armeniacum; assembly: GCA_023531295.1. Classification (NCBI taxonomy): domain Eukaryota; kingdom Viridiplantae; phylum Streptophyta; class Magnoliopsida; order Ranunculales; family Papaveraceae; genus Papaver; species Papaver armeniacum. The sequence goes on along the minus strand of JAJJWW010014204.1, from coordinate 74,253 downwards.
GAGCTCTAGTAGTAGGTGGATTGGTTGGTAACGGAGCGAGTGCAAAGCGGTGATAATGATTAGAGGTCAAGTGGCTTGGAGAGATTGCCAGATGGTGTTGGCTTGGTTCTGGCAGAATGGTATGAAGAATGACAGAGGATGGCTCAGGTGGTGACGCTGAAGGCTGGGCAAAGTGGTTAACTGAGTTGTTGCAGCTGCAATGTGAATGGGGAGTATGGTTGAATGCAGAATTCTTGTTACTGCAGTGGGTCACAAGAGAAGCCGCGGGCATGATTGTCATTGAGTTTGTAGGAGCTGAAATTGCAGGTTGTGAGTTGGTCTTGACTGCAGTGGGTTACAAAAGCATTTGCAGACATGAATTGGCTGGGTTGCTGCTACTGAAGTGATTTGAATGGATAAGGAGGTTTGTGCAAATGGAAGTTGTAGCTGGAGCAGCAAAGCAAGGGAAGCTGTATGTGTGAATTGAATGGAGAGGCAGGAAGTGCAAAGCTAATGCAATGGAGTCATGGTGGTCTCTGTGGGAGTCGAGTAGGAGATGATGAAAGAAAAGTCGTAGAACATAGAGGTGCGAGAGGGCTTCAATTGTGCGGTTGTTGCTTGCCGGCATTTGAGTTGAGGAAGTTGCGAGTTGAGTCAGGTTTGGCAATGATGGTGTTGTTGGCCTGAGGAGTCTTCGGTTGCAGGATTGAATGATGTTGGTCTGACCTAAGCTTAGATGCTGCTGAGATAATGGGTTTTGAAGTTGCAGCTGTTGCAGAAGCTACAGAAAGTGGAGATGCAGGAATGGATGAATGGCTTTAGCTGTTGCAGGTGTTGAGCATTGTGTTTGTGTGTGCTGAGATACAGATGCCTTGAGTTGATAGTATGGTGGTGGTATGAGGCGTATTGAAGGATGTTGCAAGAGCTGCAGCTTGCGCTTAAGCTACATATGCACTATTGGTGTCTTTGGGAGTTGTGGTTGTGCGGGGGCCATCATGGCCGGAAGCACAAGGATTGTGCATCACAAGAATTAGCCAATGCAAATGGCTTAGGCCAAAGTGAATCGATCCTGAGTCAGATCTGACTCGTCTGAATTGGAACTGACTCATGATCTGACCCGATTTGACTCACATCTGACTGGACCCGGTTTGACTCAGTGACTCACCCGAGTTGACTCGACCGTTTGGACCCGTTGACCATTGACCGGTTTGACTTTGCCGGTCACCTGAGATGCTTTCCTAGCGACCTTTACGGCCAATTTCCTACCATAATCCCCGTTTTCAAATGACCGTTTTTGGGGCAGAATTTTCACATGGGTTTTTCTCACACATGGGCTTGGTGGACCACTTGGAGATGGGTTTTGAGAAGACCTAATATTGGAAGGAGTATCCTTTATGGAAATAGAGAAACATATAAAAGAGAGGACTTTTACCTAATTGAGGATATCTTGGATATTATGATCTTTTTACCTCTACTTTTGTGTTTTAGGGTTTAGAACCATGAAGTTTTTTCTCTTTCTTCTTGTTATGAACTCCATGAATATGAGCTAGAGTTTTATTATTGGTTATGGATTAGTTGGATTTTCAACATGAGTTTTTGTTCAATAAATTAGTTTTGTCTCCATATTATCGTTTATGATTCACCATTAATATTGTTACATGAGTTGAATGTTATTTAGTCGAGTCGCGAATCGATTGAGTTTGTTTTCATCTCTCTTGCTAGATTAGGATTTATTATACGCAAAAGTGATAGATTCCTGATTACAAGTAGCATAAATATGATTATAGTTTGTAGTGATATATTCTTATATGATATTATGTGAACCATAACCTTTGTTAAATCGGATCAGTGCGCTTTCCACGTTCGATTGCTTTGATTGGCCTGATTTCATAGAACTTAATGCATCTAGGGAATTAAACTTGATTAGTGCTTTTACACGTTAGGTTGTTCCTTTAGGTAGAACTCATATTCGCATCTTTTAATGTGTTTGTTGATGACATGAGGAGATTAGCGGGATATTCTTGCGATCAAGGTATTCTAGGGCCTTTGATAAAAGTTGAGATTAAAATATCAATTCTAGTTATTGTGTTGAAAACATGTTTGTGAATGAAAACGAAATCCATGACCAATACTTTCTCATCCTTGATTATTTGTTTTCTTTGCTTTATTTGCTTTTATTTAGTTTATTATATAAAAATCACAAAACTACCAGTGTTATTTATAGGGAACCGAAACAATTTGACAACTTAGACCTCTCTGTGGGATCGATCCTTTCTTGCCCTTGCTTCATTATATATTTTGAGTAGTAAGAAAGTGTAATTATATTTGTGTCGGCTGACAACCGGTCAGTGGTTGTATGAGTAGTTGATTGAAGTCAGAGGTGTTGGTGCTGCCATGGTCTGAACAAGGCAGCAACGACTTGACTGAGGAGTCTGTTAGATGTGAACTGAAATACAAGTAAATGAAGTTGTAATGGTTTGCTGGTGGAAATATCTCGTTGGAGGAGAAGTTGTGTTAGTAGTTGTTCGTACAGATTTTGGGGGCTCTTGGCATGGACGAAATATGGTTCATTTTGAGATTCTAGTTGGCTGCAGATCTGTTCATTCCAGCAGCAACGATAGGTTTCGTTGGTGGAGCTAATCGTAATCGGAGGTGATGGCCAGTTGGTTGCAGTTCGAGAATAAAGGTCGTGATGACGGTGGTGGTTTTTTGTTGTGACCTGAGTTGGCAACGAGAAGCGTTGTTGCAGGTGTTGATTCGAATTTTTACTAACAGGGAGAAAGGAAGTCATTGCTTATGCAATCGAGATGGAGAGACACGGCAACAGCAGTGATTCAATATGGGTTGCTGGTTATTTTCGACGGTTGAATTAGGATTGGACTGAACTTTGGTGGTTGCTAGTACCGGTCAGTGAAGGAATATTACTCCGACTCGGTTTGGTATGCTGCAGGCAGCGACAGAAGGTTGACAGGGAGAGGCCGGCTACAGACTAAAGTTGAATTTGAGAACGAAGTGAGGTTGTGCTGGCTGTTTTGATTACTATGGCCAGTTTTCGATGGAGTGTATGGGGTATTTGCTCGAGTCTGGCTAGTTTGGCCTGAATTTTATTGCCGATGAAACAAAGGATTTTATCACTTCATGCGCGTTAGCTAACAACAACAACATCCATGGGTTCGATTGAGCTTGGGGATACAAATTATATGGTTTTAATGGTAGCTGTCCTTGAGAAGCGGAATGCATGTAATGGTCGCTGAATCTATGAAGGAGAACTGTTTCCATAATTACCAGCTCTTGACGATGGTTGCACGGAGAGCTTGGATGGAGCTGAACTGGTGAACAACTCATGGCAAATGGTGATTAACAGGTCTGCAACAGACTTTTCTGGGTGTTTGATCGAATGAAATATGAGTGCCGTTGTTGTTGTGATGATTTCAGAAGTTAGATGGCCAGAGAATTGCAACTGCTGGTGGTAGCAGTGACGGTAACATCAATGGATTTGAGGGTTTTAGTGTGTTGGATGTACCGGCGATGTACGAGAACGAGGAGGCCGAATGCAGTAAGGCCATAGGGTTTATTTGATCAGTTATTTACTGATGGTTCGATGGATCAGATAAGAGGCTGGCGTCGATTGTTGAGCGTCCGGTGGAGGAAGAGGGTCAAGGGACATGAGAGCATGACTACGACCGTACAAGGAATTGAAGTGTAGTTGGATTTGGAAATTGATGGACCCGTATGGACTGGGCCTTGGCAATCCACTAGGTCGTCCTAGAATGTTCGCAACAGACTTATAAAAATAAACTGAAGAGAGACAGAAAATGGTGGTTTGGAGTTCTCTTTTGGAGGAGGCTGGGGCGGCTACGGCCGTAAACATAGAATACTAGGGTTTGGAGTTTCTTCTTCTCCGAATCCATTTTTGCTTAGCTAGTTTTGAGTTGAATATGTTTATGGCTTTTGAGAAAGTGATGTCAAGCTAGAGCCATGTTAGGGTTTAGGTAGAAACCAATTTTATTGTGTAAACTCTACATTTATATGCTAATAATGAGTTGATTGATTAGTAGTTTTTCTTCATATAGCTTGGTATTTAATTGCTCATGTGATTTTCTTGATTATTTATGCTTTTGAATTGATATTTCGTGCTTCGGTTAAATCCCTAGACGTGGTATGCAAGGATAGATAGGTAATACTTTAGGATCGCTACATAAGAAGCGAAGAAAAGTACAACGGAGAAACAATATTTGAAAATGCATGGAATATATATTTAATGTTTAGTAGAGTTTGCATAATTAATTGGTGGAAACCGAAAACCCTAGCAACGCATTCCATCTTGTTTATTGTCACGATTATTTGTTATTTTGTTTTGTTCGAATTTCTGAAAATCTTTAAAACATCTTCTATTTGGTTACTTAATTTTTGGTATTAGTTGGCAGAGTATTTCACACTCCTCGTGGGAACGACCTGTACTTGCCATTGTCTACTAGTTAGACGCCGTGCACTTGCAGTATTTTATTGTAGGTTTCTGAGCCTACCAAGTTTTTGGCGCCGCTGCTGGGGAGTGGTTGCATAATACTCTCTGATTAATATCATTTTTTCTTGTACATAGCTTATTTTTATTTTATTTTTGTACATAATTTATTTTTATTTTTCTTTTAGATCCTTTTTACGCAGTTTGTTTAATTTTTTTTTAGGTACCTTAGCCTGAAGTGTTGTGGGTGAAAAGAAAGTATGCAATCGCAAGGCTTTTGCAGGAGCCACTCGGAAGATCCATTAGAGGTTTGCTTAGCTCATTTTGGGTATGATTTTGATGATGATAGTGTTATTTGTGAAGTCAATGCTTTGTTAGACTCCACGCCGCTGTTAGACACTAATAAATGGAAACCCAAACTAGAACCTCAAATTCTGCCCGAGTCTCGACTAGTTCCATCAGTCGATAAAGCTCCGACCTTGACTCATCTTGATAATATTTATAATGAAACCGTTAAAAATGATACTGGGTCTATGAGTCATTATATCATTGCTCCATTGAGCCATTGTTCAGCGAGTGAATTTGAGACAATATCAGTCACGAAAGTTATTTCCGCTGATTTAGAGCCTGATTTAGGGCGTGCACCTCGACAAGAAGCTATTGAACAATTTTTACCTCTCTGTGTGAATGATTTACTTATCCTGACAATGCACGACTTGATTATTAAGGATTGCTTTGTATGGGGAATGGATTCACATATATTTTTGGATGATTGTAGTGTTTGCAGGTGCATGTTTTTAGCTGATAGAATTAGTTGGGTTGATCCCCAACTTTTCAGACTTTATATATATGATTGGCAGTTTACTTTGGGGTATCAACCTCATTTTGTTTGAGATTACGTGCTACTGAAAGCAAGGAAACAAATACATTTTGCTTCATGGGAGTCAACCCATCAGATTTGTTTTCTTTCCTCTATCTTTTATTTGTTTGCTTGAATTTCCCATCTTAAATTCTACGTTGGATGACTCAATTACATTGAGGACAATGTAATGTTTAAGTGTGGGGGAGTGGCACTTTCGTTAGGAATTTTGAAAAAAAATAAAAAAAAAATTATTATAATTGTTAGGGTTATGACCAGCTGTGTAACGGGTCTTTTCTTTTTTTTTTCTTGCATGTTATGACCAGCTGTGTAGCGGGTCTATTTTCATGTATTTTCTTATTATGACCAGCTGTGTAGCGGGTCTTACAAAAAAATAATAATTAATGACCAGCTGTGTAGCGGGTCTTTTTCTTTTTTCTTGCATTTTATGACCAGTTGTGTAGCGGGTCTCTTTCTCTATTGTTATATGACCAGCTGTGTAGCGGGTCAATTATCTATTTTGCTCGAGGACTAGCAAAATATAAGTGTGGGGGTGTTGATAAGCACGTAAATGCTAAATTTTATACCCATATTTATATTAGTTAGGACTCGATATTTTGGCTAACGATACTATCTTAGTGCTTTTGTAGAAAGTACAAGCATATTTCGATCATCCGAAGATTAATAGCCAATAATGAAGTTAAATGGCTGGCCTGGTATCTCCTTATATCAGCAGCATGGAATCATTTCATGACGAGGGACATTATTCAATTAAACAAAGAAGAGTTCTTTTTCCTTGGTCTTAATAATGTGATTTCCCTAGCAGGTAACAACAAGTTGTTCACATTTGAAAATGAAAATAAAGAGTGAGACGTGGGGCTGTGGAGTCTAATGAGTGGTGGACATGGAAACACTTTCTAAGGCATCACATGATCTTTGTCAGGTAGTGTTTTCATGAAAAGAAAAGGATTTTAAACAACTACTTCTATCTTCTATTCAAACATCTTTCTAGATTTGGTTGTGCGACATCGAGCTATGGTTCGAACTATCAAGAGCCACAACAGGAGAAAGAAGAGTTGGATTATTGGTCAAGTCTTTGGCGTAGATTGGGAAGAATGCTTTGACCGAGATTAATGGAACGAGCTCGAGTTGGTGGTTGTATGAGTAGTTGATTGAAGTCGAGGTGTTGGTGCCGCCATGGTCTGGAACAAGGCAAAGAACGACTTGACCGACGAGTCTGTTAGATGTGAACTGAAATACAAGGAAATGAAGTTGTAATGGTTTGCTGGTGGAAATGTCTCGTTGGAGGAGAAGTTGTGTTAGTAGTTGTTCGTACAGATTTTGGGGGCTCTTGGCATGGATGAAATATGGTTCATTTTGAGATTCTAGTTGGCTGCAGATCTGTTCATTCCAGCAGCAACGATAGGTTTCGTTGGTGGAGCTAATCGTAATCGGAGGTGATGGCCAATTGGTTACAGTTCGAGAATAAAGGTCGTGATGACGGTGGTGGTTTTGTGTTGTGACCTGAGTTGGCAACGAGAAGCGTTGTTGCAGGTGTTGATTTGAATTTTTACTAACAGGGAGAAAGGAAGTCATTGCTTGTGTAATCGAGATGGAGAGACACAGCAACAGCAGTGATTCAATATGGGTTGCTGGTTATTTTCGACGGTTGAATTAGGATTGGACTGAACTTTGGTGGTTTCTAGTACCGGTCAGTGAAGGAATATTACCCCGACTCGGTTTGGTATGCTGGAGGCAGCGACAGAAGGTTGACAGGGAGAGGCCGGCTACAGACTAAAGTTGAATTTGAGAACGAAGTGAGGTTGTGTTGGCTGTTTTGATTACTATGGCCAGTTTTCGATGGAGTGTATGGGGTATTTACTCGAGTCTGGCTAGTTTGGCCTGACTTTTATTGCCGATGAAACAAAGGATTTTATCACTTCTGCCGGCAGTTAACAACAACAACATCCATGGGTTCGATTGAGCTTGGGGATACGAATTATATGGTTTTAATGGTAGCTGTCCTTGAGAAGCGGAATGCATGTAATGGTCGCTGAATCTGTGAAGGAGAACTGTTGCCATAATTACCAGCTCTTGACGATGGTTGCAGGGAGAGCTTGGACGGAGCTGAACTGGTGAACAACTGGCGGCAGTGGTGATTAACATGTCTACAACAGACTTTTCTGGGTGTTTGATCGAATGAAATATGAGTGCCGTTGTTGTTGTGATGATTTCAGAAGTTAGATGGCCGTGAGAATTGCAACTCGCTGGTGGTAGCAAGTGATGTAACATCAATGGATTTGAGGGTTTTAGTGTGTTGGATGTACCGGCGATGTACGAGAACGAGGAGGCCGAATGCAGTAAGGCCATAGGGTTTATTTGATCAGTTATTTACTGATGGTTCGATGGATCAGATAAGAGGTCAAGCGTCGATTGTTGAGCGTCCGGTGGAGGAAGAGTGTCAAGGGACAGGAGAGCATGACTACGACCGTACAGGGAATTGAAGTGTAGTTGTATTTGGAAATTGATGGACCCGTATGGACTGGGACTTGGAAATCCACTAGGTCGTCCTAGAATATTCGCAACAGAGACTTATAAAAATAAAAACCGAAGAGAGACAAAAAGGGTGGTTTGGAGTTCTCTTTTGGAGGAGGTCATGGCGCTACGGCCGTAAACATAGAATACTAGGGTTTGGAGTTTCTTCTTCTCCGAATCCATTTTTGCTTAGCTAGTTTTGATTTGAATATGTTTATGGCTTTTAAGAAAGTGATGTCTAGCTAGAGCCATGTTAGGGTTTAGGTAGAAACCAATTTATTGTGTAAACTCTACATTTATATGCTAATAATGAGTTGATTGATTAGTAGTTTTTCTTCATATAGCTTGGTATTTAATTGCTCATGCGATTTTCTTGATTATTTATGCTTTTGAATTGATATTTCGTTCTTCGGTTAAATCCCTAGACGTGGTATGCAAGGATAGATAGGTAATACTTTAGGATCACTACATAAGAAGCGAAGAAAAGTACAGCGGAGAAACAATATTTGAAAATGCATGGAATATATATTTAATGTTTAGTAGAGTTTGCATAATTAATTGGTGGAAACCGAAAACCCTAGCAACGCATTCCACCTTGTTTATTGTTACGATTATTTGTTATTTTGTTTTGTTCGAATTTCTGAAAATCTTTAAAACATCTTCTATTTGGTTACTTAATTTTTGGTATTAGTTGGTAGAGTATTTCACACTCCTCGTGGGAACGACCTGTACTTGCCATTGTCTACTAGTTAGACGATGTGCACTTGCAGTATTTTATTGTAGGTTTCTGAGCCTACCAGTTATCTTCGGAGCAAGGGTGAGACGACGATGACGTGCTACATTCCCGATCCTGCTGAAAGAGATTTGTATACTCCTGCTATCTTCAACGCTTCTTTTGGAGACTATGTCAATAGCAGAAATCGCAAGCCATGGAGTGTAGGCCTTCGTACAATTGCTGCTCCTCACGGTGAAGTTCGTCTTTTGAGCGAGGTAAGTGATTCGAAGCTTCGCTATGTTCCTGGTACCGAAGGGACCTCCCAACAGAAACTCTTTCCCAATCGTGAGAAACTCAAGCGTGATCATGATTACGAGTGGCATGCCACCGTTATTGAGGTTATCAGTCCTTGGGATTATGGCTGGGTACCTGGTCAACATGGATGGCGTCTTGTTGCTGGTAGTCAACCTCGAGAGAGTGCCCCAGCTCGTTACGGTGATTTCTTCCCCTGGCGATTAAATTTCGCTGGCATGAACTTTGATTATGCTGGTGATGCCGCTGATGAAGAAGAGAGTTTCGATGCGGTTCTTCCTTCGAAGAGTACTGCCGCTGTCAAGGTATGGTCCCTTATGTTGCCATTTTTCTTCTTAGTTTGAGGTAACTCGAAGTATGGAGAAAATAGTCGTCGTAATGATATATTGAGTGTTATATCCTTAGGCAAAAAAGAAAAAGAAGATCGTCCCGGTTCAGTCTTCCACTGCCCCTGCAGAGGAGACAGGCATTCATGATGAGGTTACCAGCCCCGTGAATGACGAGGATATCGAGGACGAAGAGGAGGTTACCGATGATGAGGAACGAACATAGACCTCTCCTCATAATCATGGGGATGATGAAGATACCGATGGTGGCGCCAACGAAGAGGAAATTGCCCCTGGTGGTGATGGCACCGGTGGAGAGAACGTTATGTCTGACATTCCGATGAACGATCCTCCCATTGGATCGGCGCAAGATCAGGGGAATGAGGATGCTGGGCTTCAGCCAACAAACCCTTCTCAAGAATTTTCTTTTGGTAAAATTTATTCCGGGGATCCGATGGATATTAGTGCCGCCATGGGGCTAGCTGAGGAGTTTTCTTTGGTTTCGCCAAATGATGAATGGGATGTTCTTGGGGGTGAAGGTGAGAAGGTAGTTGGTGGGGGAGTGGCTGAGACTGGTGGCGAAGAGGTAGCTGGGGCTGGTGGAGTAGAGGTAGCTGATCAGGAAGAAAGTTTGGGTGGTGAAGGTGATGAGGCTCATGCTAACAGGGAGGCCGGGGCCAAGAAGAGTTCCGATGGTCAAGGGGATGTGGCTGATGTTGGAACTCCCGCTGGTGCATCTTCGGAGGATTTTGATATGGCCATGATGCAGGACGGTGATGACGCCACACTGGATTGGTTGATAAAGAAAAATCTGATGTTTGTGCCGAACCCTGCTCCGGTGATACCTGGCGAGAAAAAATCCGATGCCTTTACCCGCCAAAGGATGCAGTTATCATCTCTCGATGATGTTGCCGAAATTTGGGAGAAGGATTTGGGGGCTGCCTCTACCAGCTTACTGGTCGATCCCCCTTCTTCCATCGCTGATGGGTATCAGTATGGTTTTCCCCAGCAGCGTGTTCTTGAGGTTAGTTGATAGGGTGTAGAATACACCGTATTTACTATACAGAGTTTATGATTTCTTTGCTATTTTTCTTGTAAATTATGTATTTTACGCTTGTTTTGAGTTTTGTAGCTACTTTGGAGTCACACGGAGGAAAAGAAGAAGAAATTACCCAATTTGAGCAAAAAGGGCAAAATCGTCATTTCATGGGCGAACACTATGTGGAGCCGAGCCAAGGTTAAGGGGAAACTCTCCTTTGGAGGAGTAATAAACATATACTAGCTGAGGATAAGGGACAACCAGCTTAGTTATCCCTTATCGGGGTGACCGGGTGTTGGATAACAGACTCAATTTAGAACCCTAAAACCTAAATTCAATACTCATGTTCTCAATCATTTTGCACCTGAGAGAGAAGAGTTAAAAGTAATGGCTGCCGTTTGGGATCCAGAACCATTCCAAGAAATTGAGGGATTTATTGCCAGAGAGTGAATCAAAACTCGAGAATAAAGAAGAAAAGAGAAGACAGAATTGAAGTTGTTAGTATTGAGTACTTGGGATCGACCTGAGATGATGCAGCAAACGAGTGATGAAGGAGATGAACTCGCTGCTGTTAGTTCATGAGAGATGCAGCCGAAATCGAGAGAAATTCATGGGATCGATTGCTGCCGACAGAGATCGATGTTGGAGAGGAAGGAACTTAGGGTTTGGTGAAATCAATTGAGATCGAGAAGCAGGGAAGAAAATGGGTTCGATTAGAAACCTCAGAGATGAAGAAATGAGTTTGGTGGATTGATTAGGGTTCGAATATGTGATATTGCTGCTGAATTGAAATCGAGAAGAAATTAGGTTTTGTTGGTGTTGAGAACTGAGATGTGGAGTCATGACGTCAACCTCAGTGAATCGAGAAGAAGATTGAAGATTATCATGGGATATGAGTAGTTGCCGGTTCTTAAAATGAATGATGAATTTTGGTTTGAATCTGTGAGTGATTGAATGGGTTAACTGAAGTTGGGTTGAACTCGATTCGAGAGATGAGATTGAAGAAGAACAGAGATGGGTTTTGATGATTGTTATGTACAGTGAAGAAATTGAAGGTCGAGTTGCCGTTTCAGAAGATACAGGGGGAAGATTAAAACTGTTCGTGAGTTGAAAATGGAGATGCTGGCCGAGTTGATATTGCAGTAGCAGTAACAGGGTAATGAGAAGAATAGATGTATGCTAGGATTTACAGGAGAAGAGCAGGAAAAGAATGGCCTGAAACAACGGCCGGGAAGTCCTGTAATCAGCCGAAACTCGGCCAAATTCCCCTACCGGCGAGTCAACTCGCAGCCGCCGAAGACCGATCCCAACCGAGTTCAGTGACCGATTCTAGTTAGTCGAATTAGATCAAGTCACCGAGTAAGCCCGATTAGTCGGGTCGAAGCTAACTCGAGTATGACTCTCCTTCCCCTTTGACAGTTGACTGACGGTTGACCCGTTTGACCGTTAGTCCCAACGGTGGACTGACGGAATATTCCGTCGAATATACCATTGACGGAGAAATTTTCAGTGGCGGCGGTGACGGATTCCGGTCAAATTCCGACATAATACCAGACTTTTCCGGCGAGCCAAAAAATTCCAGAATTTTCTATGGACTTCTCTCATGGGTGTGAAGACTTGGGCTAGGAATTGGATGGAGAATTGGGATCAAACTTGGAAAGAGAAGATGGAAGAAGAGAAAGACTTGAATTTGGAAATTGAATTGCTAAAGGAAAAGGATTCTATTCCTTGGAAGAGTTGGAGAATATTGAAGCCTATAAATAGAGAAGTTTTCTACATCTTTTACGCACCTCTCTACACACACATCACTTGTGTTTTTGATAGCTTTTGAAAATTCTTCTTTTTAATTATTTGTGTGAACTCTTGAAAATTCTCCTTTTAATTATTATTTGTGTGAATTTCAAAAACATGAGTAGCTAATTTTATTATTGATTGAGGATGAATTCCTAGTTCTTAACATATGATTTAAGCTTTTGTTTTCAATTCTATCTTGAAGTTTTTCACATGATTATCGTTTGTTTTTACTAATAGGAATGATCTTAATGACATTCATGATTGATTGATAGATTGTTTAGAGTGCACGCTAAATTGATTTGTTAATTTGATCTAAAGCTAGTGAAAGTTAGGGGATAAGTAATCGTTTCTTGACTCTTTACATAAGTAGCAAACACGAGACCTTGCGGAGGGATTCCGTGGAGCAATTGTGTGTGAAAACAACGTTAGCAAGTAGACCTTGATCTAAGAGTCTAACTACTAATATTGACCTAATAAGTTCATGAATCTTAATGCGTTTATTTAAATTACATCTAGAGTGATCTACTACTAGGTGGTTTGGTAAATAGAATCCGGTAGTCGAGAACTTCCGTATCCGGTGATACAAGGGATTTAGGGGTTTAGCACTGATCTAGCTGCTTTACCTACGGTTGGTGATAATTTGTCACTAATAACAAGTAGAAAAGAACATTAACTTGATTCATTGTTTAAAACGGGAAGAAGGATTCCTTGATCTTGTCTCTCTTATTGCTTTCAACTTTATCTTTTAATTGCTTTGTTTATTTTCTTTTTTGCTTTTTACACCCCCTTTCGTGACAATTTTTACAACTAGAATCTCTTGCTCCTCGTGGGAACGAACTTGACTTCCATTATATTATTTTTAATTGAGTGGAAATATTAATTAATTTGATTGCACCTACGACACGCATCAAATTTTGGCGCCGCTGCCGGGGAGCAGCGGACGATTTTAGTTGTTTTTATTTTTTCTTTTTGCTTTATTCTTGCTTTGTTAGATTCTTTACCGTATCTAACTTAGTTTTTGAATCTTATTTCAGGTGCCAGTTTTCCATGTATGGTGGACAAGAGCAAGCATATTACAACAATCAATACGGTTTTCAACCTCAACATTATGGCAACTTCCAACCATCCTTAGGATACAATCAAAACCAATCTTTTGGCTATGATCAAATTCCTACAGAACATTATGGATATTCTCATACATATCAACAACCTTATGACGGGTATGTAAGTGGACAATCACAAGGATGGGAGGATAGTTTTGTTTATGATCGAAATTCTCTAGTTTTGCGAGATAAGATGTCTCCATGATGATTGGGGATCTTCAACAAAAGTTGCAAGAATCACATCGAGAAATTCAAAGGAATTCGGAGAAATTATACGAACAAATTAACCAACCTTTGGAGACTTTTGATGACGCTAGTGTAGATTACTTGAGCCTTGATCTTAATAATGATCAATCACCTATTCAAAAGGAAGAGCTTGAGGAAGATGCATTTATTGCTTGGAAAAATTTCTTAGGGAAAGATATGAGTCCGCGGAAGTGTATGAACGTTGCAACGATGAGGAAGTTATTCCAACTCCGATCATAATAACGATCCTTCACCTATTCAAAAGGAGGAGATTGGGTGTGACTTACCTATTGTTATAAACGGTGTAACACCCGCACAAGAAGATCTTACAATCTATACCGATGAAAATCATTTTAGTGAATGGCCCGATTCCGATGATGAGAATGTTGAAGAGATGATGCTCGTTAATGAAACCGAATTCATTGATTTTGTGGAAGACCCAATTGAACTTGCCAATGATTTTAATGATGCCAAGACTTTGGTTAAGGTAGAAAACGACGAAGAATGGTTGCAAGGTTTAATAGAGGACCACGATATACAAGAGGTAAGTAATTCACTTGAATTTTTTAAGGATGAAGAGGATTCTATAATACAAGAGATTGTGCAAGGTTTGTCTAACCCTTTGCATATTGATTCTTCTCCTTTACCTCTTATTGGTTTGAATGTATGTGCTTCGAAAGTATTTTTGGATGATTTTGTTTCTAGATATCCACCATTGGAAACACTTGATGCTAACACCATGCAGGTTTTCCAAGAGGAACACATGGAAATTCCCAAATTCTATGTTCTTTATACACTTCCGAGTGTGGACGAGAATAAGTGTGGGGGAAATTTCAATCGAGCGATAATTTCACTATTATTTTCTTGTGCTAACATTTGTATGGAGTTATTGTTTTCAAAACAGGTATTATGGGTGGATCCTCAAATTTTCAGATTGTTAGTATATGGGGAATGAATCTTGCAAGATCCAAGTCGGGCCGTCGACTTTAAAACAAGCGCTTCATGGGAGGCAACCCATAGGTTTTGTATTTCTTATCCTTTTGTCTTTTATTTTTTGTTATTTCTTTTTCTTGTTTCTTATCATGTTAAAATCTCCCACCTTGACTTTACTAGGAGGATTCAATTACATTGAGGACAATGTAAGGTTTAAGTGTGGGGGAGTGGTTAAGCATGTTTTAAAACAAAAATTACAAAAAAATTAAAAAAAGTTTGAAAAAAAAAAAAAAAAGTTTTACATAGAAACTCCAACTTTTAAAGATTTTAGAGTCACTAGCATACTTCTAGGTATGTTTACATAGAGATTTTGACCGACATAATTGAACTTGGAAGTGTTAGAGAACTACATTCGGATTTCTTGCTTGTTTGAGTGTTAAATAATGGATTTAATCATGCCGGTGATGCGAATTTGGTGCAGGGAGAAATGCATTATTAGAGTTGCTGATCAATCATTAGTGGAGACTACCCGTATTCATATCATGTGAGGCACCGACCAGAAATTTTCCATCTACTAAAGAGCTTCTTTTGAGTGTGTGTCACCGTACGTTAATTCCGGGTAGAATGGTGAGCTACCCAACCTCCCACCAATAGAAGCACTACTCTTTGATCTCTTGAGTGCTAATTTTGTCAATCATAAGGGTGACGTCTATAGATGAAAGCCTCCTTCTTGTAGTTCGATTTGCAGTTAGCACCATTCTCTCTCGCGACAACAACGGGTCCATAGAAACACATTCATCATCAACAAGGAGCGACATCAAAATCTACAAGGAAAGTTGGAAAAAGTTCAAGGTTTACAAGCAACGGAATGAGAAAAAGAGCAAATTTCAAATACAAGTAAAGCAACATACAAATGAGCAGATTTTTACATATATGTTGAGGACTTACAATATAATGAGCATAATTATACATACAAGTATGAAGACTTATTCATAAAAGCGAAGAAAATTAAAAGGTGAGAATTTTTGAAGTTTATGATTTCAAGACGATACAAGTTGTGAAGAATCAAGCGGTAAAATACTTCTCCCACGACCATGGTTTATTTTTGTATTTTATTTCTCTTGATTGAAAAAAAAATATATATATATATATATATTGAAAAAAAAAAAAAAAAATATTGAAAAAAAAAAAGAAAAAACAAGAGAAATATTTGTATTATTTTTATAAGCCGTGGGGAAGGAAAATATATAAGGAAGTTTCAAGCGACAAGGATTTAAGGTAAAAGGGTTACAAATTGTCAAGGATTTATGAAATTCAAGAGTTTATCATCAATAGTTGAAACCGAAGACGAAGACCAAGAAGATCAAAACGAGGAGCGGAAGACGTTTCTATTGGATGCCGTGAGAGTGGTGTTATCATAATTGGCGATCGAATGTGAAGGTGAGTAAGTAATCTCATCCTCAATAATAAATGGTTGATTTCCTTTCTTAGAGATCGTCAGAAAAATGGTTTTTCAAAATATTAAAAGATGTGGGTTTTTAAAAATATTTCGGAAGTTATCCTTCCCACCATTCAACGTGTCGCAGGATTTCTCTCTTCATTCCTACCGCACACATGTGAGAACCATAAAAAAGCCGTCTTTTTGAGTGCAATTATCATAAAATCCTTTTTGGTGAGGCAGAAGTCGAGGCGAAATGCTTATTGATCGTTTCTCAAACACGCATTCTCTCATTATGGTGTGGTTATTTCTCACTCAACATTTAAGAACGAGAATATGTTCTTTAGTATTTCTAACTTCTTGTTACTAGAATGCAGAAACTCTATGTCCTCATAACTCTTTGGATGCTTGGGACGCTTGAACGCTTTGAAGTTGTGAGTTTTTAGTTTGATTTGCTCGAGGACTAGCAAAGTCTAAGTGTGGGGGAATTTGATAGGGTGTAGAATACACCGTATTTACTATACAGAGTTAATGCTTTCTTTGCTATTTTTCTTGTAAATTATGTATTTTACGCTTGTTTTGAGTTTTGTAGCTACTTTGGAGTCACACGGAGAAAAAGAAGAAGAAATTACCCAATTTGAGCAAAAAGGGCAAAATCGTCATTTCATAGGCGAACACTATGTGGAGCCGAGCCAAGGTTAAGGGGCAACTCTCCTTTGGAGGAGTAATAAACATATACTAGCCGAGGATAAGGGACAACCGACTTAGTTATCCCTTATCGGGGTGACCGGTGTTGGATAACGTACTCAATTTATAACCCTAAAACCTAAATTCAATACTCATCTTCTCAATCATTTTGCACCTGAGAGAGAAGAGTTAAAAGTAATGGCTGCCGTTTGGGATCGAGAACCATTCCAAGAAATCGAGGGATTTATTGCCAGAGAGTGAATCAAAACTCGAGAATAAAGAAGAAAAGAGAAGACAGAATTGAAGTTGTTAGTATTGAGTATTTGGGATCGACCTGAGATGATGCAGCAAACGAGTGATGAAGGAGATGAACTCGCTGCTATTAGTTCATGAGAGATGCAGCCGAAATCGAGAGAAATTCATGGGATCGATTGCTGCTGACAGAGATCGATGTTGGAGAGGAAGGAACTTAGGGTTTGCTGAAATCAATTGAGATCGAGAAGCAGGGAAGAAAATGGGTTCGATTAGAAACCTCAGAGATGAAGAAATGAGTTTGGTGGATTGATTAGGGTTCGAATATGTGATATTGCTGCTGAATTGAAATCGAGAAGAAATTAGGTTTTGTTGGTGTTGAGAACTGAGATGTGGAGCTGTTGACGTCAACCTCAGTGAATCGAGAAGAAGATTGAAGATTATCATGGGATATGAGTAGTTGCTTCTTCTTAAAATGAATGATGAATTTTGGTTTGAATCTGTGAGTGATTGAATGGGTTAACTGAAGTTGGGTTGAACTCGATTCGAGAGATGAGATTGAAGAAGAACAGAGATGGGTTTTGATGATTGTTATGTACAGTGAAGAAATTGAAGGTCGAGTTGCCGTTTCAGAAGATACAGGGGGAAGATTAAAACTGTTCGTGAGTTGAAAATGGAGATGTTTGGCCGAGTTGATATTGCGAGAGCGATAATGGGTAATGAGAAGAATAGATGTATGCTAGGATTTACAGGAGAAGAGCGGAAAAGAATGGCCTCGAAACAACGGCCGGAAGTCTCATGTAATCAGCCGAAACTTCGGCCAAATTCCCCTACCGGCGAGTCAACTCGCAGCCGCCGAAGACCGATCCCAACCGAGTTCAGTGACCGATTCTGGTTAGCTGAATTAGATCAAGTCAGCTGAGTAAGCCCAGTTAGCTGGGTCAGAAGCTAACTCGAGTATGACTCTCCTTCCCCTTTGACAGTTGACTGACGGCTGACCCGTTTGACCGTTAGTCCTAACGGTGGACTGACGGAATATTCCGTCGAATATACCATTGACGGAGAAATTTTCAGTGGCCGGCGGTGACGGATTCGGCCAAATTCCGGCCATAATACCAAATTTTCCGGCGAGCCAAAAATTCCAGAATTTTCTATGGACTTCTCTCATGGGTGTGAAGACTTGGGCTAGGAATTGGATGGAGAATTGGGATCAAACTTGGAAAGAGAAGATGGAAGAAGAGAAAGACTTGAATTTGGAAATTGAATTGCTAAAGGAAAAGGATTATATTCCTTGGAAGAGTTGGAGAATATTGAAGCCTATAAATAGAGAAGTTTTCTACATCTTTTACGCACCTCTCTACACACATCACTTGTGTTTTTGATAGCTTTTGAAAATTCTTCTTTTAATTATTTGTGAACTCTTGAAAATTCTCCTTTTAATTATTATTTGTGTGAATTTCAAAAACATGAGTAGCTAATTTTATTATTGATTGAGGATGAATTCCTAGTTCTTAACATATGATTTAAGCTTTTGTTTTCAATTCTATCTTGAAGTTTTTCACATGATTATCGTTTGTTTTTACTAATAGGAATGATCTTAATGACATTCATGATTGATTGATAGATTGTTTAGAGTGCACGCTAAATTGATTTGTTAATTTGATCTAAAGCTAGTGAAAGTTAGGGGATAAGTAATCGTTTCTTGACTCTTTACATAAGTAGCAAACACGAGACCTTGCAGGAGGGATTCCGTGGAGCAATTGTGTGTGAAAACAACGTTAGCAAGTAGACCTTGATCTAAGAGTCTAACTACTAATATTGACCTAATAAGTTCATAAATCTTAATGCGTTTATTTAAATTACATCTAGAGTGATCTACTACTAGGTGGTTTGGTAAATAGAATCCCAGTAGTCGAGAACTTCCGTATCCTAAGTGATACAAGGGATTTAGGGGTTTAGCACTGATCTAGCTGCTTTACCTACGGTTGGTGATAATTTGTGACTAATAACAAGTAGAAAAGAACATTAACTTGATTCATTGTTTCGTAACGAAGAAGTATTCCTTGATCTTGTCTCTTTTATTGCTTTCAACTTTATCTTTTAATTGCTTTGTTTATTTTCTTTTGCTTTTTACACCCCCCTTTCGTGACAATTTTTACAACTAGAATCTCTTGCTCCTCGTGGGAACGAACTTGACTTCCATTATATTATTTTTAATTGAGTGGAAATATTAATTAATTTGATTGCACCTACGACACGCATCATTAGTCATCGTAGATTCCCTTATTTTATTGCTTATATGACTTTTTACTGGTAGTTATTATCTGCTCGTCATCAACGCAGATAATGAGAAGTGAGCACTGCAACCACACTCTGTACCAATTTTTCAAAGCGAAGGCCCTCAAGCTGGAGGCAAAGTTTCGTCACAGGGAAGAAGAATTGAACGCTGCTGAGGCGCTCATTTCTGCTAAGGACAAGGAGATATTGGAACTGAAGAACCGGCTGAAGGGGAAAGAGCAGCTTGGTGCCGCAGAGAAGAAGCTTCGCCTTGATCTTGCATTGGTTCATAACGACTTGGAGAAGGCTCGCAACGATGCTTCGTCTTCCAAAGGTTTGTTTTCTTTTCCTATTCTCCTATTCGTCTCTCCTTTTCGTCTCCTTAGTGTGCTTTCTGAGTATCCCCGCCCTATCTTCCGCGGGTGATGTCAGAGAACTGATATGGCTTCGGAATGAGAGGACTCGGCAAGCTACCCGGATCAGAGAATTAGTGGAGAAAATTAAAAGTGAGGCTGATAAGTGGGATGCTCGAGCCGATGAGCATAATATCCTAGTGGCTGAATGGCCAGAAAGGCGGACCCAAATGGTAGATATGCAGAACAGTTACAACGCCGATCGTCGTCAATTTAACGATACTCTATTGTGGACTCGTGAAAATCTTCGTGTGGCACGTGAAAATGCTACTAGCTTAGAGACTAAGGTAGCACACTTGGAAGAAGAGTTACGTCAAGCTCGTTCGTCTCCGGACCCTGAAGTTAAAGATTATATACGACGGCTGGTTCGGGAGAGGGATGATGCCAGAGCCGAGGCTCATGCCCTTAGTAACGCTTTAACCGCCTCTCGGGCCGATGTTGCTCGTTTAGTGGATTCTGAAAAAGATCTTGAAGTTAATATGTACAGGCTTACCAAAGGCATAGAAGAAATGAATAACGAAGTCAATCATCTTCGTCACTTAGACTCCATGAAGCAGGTAGAGTTGGATGAGTGTCAGTTTGCTCTTATAAATCTTTGGTTGGATTATAAGAAAATTTTAGACGAATACGATTTTCTTGACGACGCCCGGGACACTGTAGTTAATGAATATGAGATATCTTCGGCTAGAGTCGAAGGTATACATTTATTTGGTCGTGAGTGGTTCTGCGGTTCTATTTTGCTAACTCATTTTTGTCTTCTTTTTCAGAGCTCAAGGGACAACTTAACCTTGCAAATGAAGAACTTGAAAAGGCTCAATCTTCCTTAGTACAGCAGCAGGGCCAGACCAAGTATTATGAGAGCTTGGCTGGATCTCGGGACGCCGCAGCAAAGGAAGCAGCCAAGGAAGTAACTCGACCGACGTCTTTGTTGTCGCAATCGAGCTTAGGGCCATCGTGATCTCATATAAGGCTCGTTGCCAGCTTGCCGAAGAGATTCACAAAACTTTGACCAGGATCGAGCAGGGTCTTCAGAAAGATTATGGCATTGTCAAGAACTACCCTCGTTGCCCTATGCCTGAGCCCTTAACTTCTTACTCTGGTCCTTCTTCGGGAGGAAGTGTTCCTTCGTCTCAGAAGAAAAATCCCGCTGATCACGTCGAGTCGTCCAAGTAGATTGTTATAATTGTTGTTATACGTTGATCTTTGTTGATTACTTGTCTTCGGACCCTATATTTTTTGTGTTTCTTGTTTTAATTTCCCGAACTTGTAATCAACTCTTATGCAATGGATCATCGTTTGTTTGGATATGTACAGCTATGATTTATATGCGTGATCAATTTAATTGTTTTCTTTAGATAGCGAGTAAATCTTAGTTAAAACAAAAAACACAAATTAATTAATAGAAAGTGTTTGAAGGCAATAACGAAGATATGCACCTTCGTTATTGGCTTTGGACCTGTCACCCCGTTGGCTAACCCTTGGCCAGAGGATTACCAAATGGTGGGGGTCGAAGCAACGTTCCCGGATATGTAATGCGTTATTGAAATATTTACATGCATTCATTCTGCTGAACCTTTTCCTTTTAGATTGATTGGGTATCTCTTTCTGTTGGATGCCTTCCCCATGGTCCTACACTTATAGACGCTGATAGGGGAGTCCCGAGAGATTGTAAATGGCTACTTTCCCCAATAAAAAATTTTGCAAAAAAAAAAACTTGTTCAATTGATGAGTTAAGGTCTGTTATTCCTCGTTCAGAGATAGAAACATGTCAAGCGGGTACGCTGTTTTCTTCTTCTGGTGCTCTTCACGCAGATGCAGAACTGCGTCGCTTTTACGGATAGTATGGCTTGAGATATTTCGTATTCCATGGGTGTCTGAGGACTTCTCCTTTCAGGTTACGCAGGTAATAAGATCCATTCCCTGCGATGTCGTGTATAACAAACGGTCCTCCCCATGTTGGTGCTAACTTGCCCCACTTTTTCTCTCGCTGGTATTGGGGTATAGTTCTCAGCACATATTGTCCTTCTACAAAGTTTCTAAGTTTAACCTTCTTATTGTATTCCCTTGATAATCTTCGTTGGTAATTCTCCATCCTCTGTAGCGCCATTTCCCTTCTTTCTTCCAGATCATCGAGCCTCTCTAGCATCATGTCCGTTGTGAGGTTCTTTTCCCATGCTTCGATCTTTGTGGTTGGCATGATGATTTCCGTTGGGATGACTGCTTCAGCTCCATAAGTGAGGAGGAACGGTGATTCTCCTGTAGCGGACCTTTGGGTTGTTCGGTATGCCCATAACACGTTATGTAGTTGTTCACACCACCGCCCCTTGTGCTCGTCCAGCTGCTTCTTGAGGATAAGAGCCAGGGTCTTATTTGTGGCCTCGGCCTGTCCGTTGCGTTGAGGATAGATGGGGGTTGATTTATTCTTCCTGATTTTGAAAGTATCAAAGAGCATGTCTATGTTCTTCTTACCCTACAGCTGTTTGCCATTGTCAGAGACAATCTCTATGGGGATCTTGAACCTGCAAATGATATTTTGGAAGATAAATGTGAATACGTCCGAGTCACGGATCCTAGCTAGGGCCTTGGCTTCTACCCATTTGTCAAGTAATATGTGGCTACAATCAAGAATCATCTTTTCCCGATCCTTCGATCGAGGATCCGACGATATCTATGCCCCATTTTGAGAAATGCCAAGGACTATCCACCGAATTTAGCTTCGTTGCAGGAGCAAGGATTCTTTTAGAAAACTGCTGGCATTCCTCATACCTCCTAGACATTCTCGTAGCATCTCGTATCATTTGTGGCCAATAATACCCCTGCATTTTTGCTTTATCTGCTAGTGATCTCATCCCGCTATGGTTGCCTGCGTCTCCATAGTGTATGTCTTTCAAAACCCGATACCCTTCTTCTCTTGATAGGCAGCGTAACAGCGGTCCGAGGAAAGACTTCTTGTATAAAATTTCGTCCCTAAGGTCATACCTCCCTGCCTTTGAATGCACCTTTCTAGCCTGTTTCAAGTCCATAGGCAGCGTTCCTTCTTTAAGGAAGAGATGAACTTCGGTTCTCCAATCTTCTTCGTTCTTGAAGTCTTCGTCTTCGTTTGCTCTTGTCATAATATCATCTTCGTGAAAGTCGTCAGCGATGTCTTCCCCTACGTCATCGTCAGCGATATCCTCCCCTACATCGTCTTCACGATTTCTAGCAAAGGATTCCTGAGGAGTAATCGAGGGTTCATGTAGGACCAGAATATCGCAACACTAATACTTCGCGAGATTAATAAAAAACTGCATCGCGAAGGAGTCGCATGGAGGTAAATACATGACGTAATAGGTGACGACAGTCAGAACATGGGAAAAGTGTGAAGACTTGGCGAGATTTAAGAGTGTCGCGAAGGCAAACAGTTGTACATTCGCGAGCATTCGCGAGACGATTAAAAATAAGGGACAGATAGCTTTGTCATCCACTATGTAATACCCTATATAAAGGGTCGAGTAAGTCTTGTTATGGGGAAGTCTTTTTGAATTGTTAAGTAAGTCATTAGGAGAGAGAAAATTAGGAGTGATTGTGATTTCTTTAGCTTTGTTCTACATTTCTTTGTAAATCTTTCAAGAAAACAATTAATAAAACACATTATTATTCATCTTCAAATGGGTTGAATAAGCAAATTCGAGTGAGGTGTGTAGTGTAGGATTTCCTGCAACTACATATGCGCTAGAAACAGGGATTGAAGAAGATCAACCTTGTGAATTGGAAGAATTAGGGATAACAAGAAAGAAATCTTGAATAATTTTTAACAAATTACTAAAATTGAGAAATGGCTAGGAGAAAGAATGCATCAGAACAACCAACGATCGTAAGGAGAAGTGGAAGATTAGTGGGAGAAAGAAGAAATGAAGTAGGTGAACCATCAAGGATAGATGCAAGAAATGGAGAAGAAGATCCAATTCAACCACCAATTCAACCATCAACTCAACCACCAATTCAACTATCAACTCAACCACCAATTCAACCATCAACTCAACCACCAATTCAACCAAAGACTAAACAGAGTAATCGATTATGATAGAGTGAGCGTGCATACATGGAGATCGATTCTACGGAAGAAAGAGAAGAAGTACAACAATTGATGAATAATAGACAGAAGAGAGAAATCGAGAAGAGATGGGAGAAACAATTCGTGGAAATGAAGAAATTGCGGCATTAGAAGCGCTAGACAGACAATACACGAAGAAAGGCGGTTAGAAGCAGAAGAACGCGGGAATCTAACAAGGCAAAACAACGAATTGAGGATGGAAAATAGGAGGCTGCAAAATAGAAGATCAAGAAGTAGTAACAGATCGAGATCAGTATCGAGTAGAGAAAATGGGAGAAGAATATTACCTGCAGAAAACATTAATGAAGAAAATTTGGAAAGAGAGTTAAATCATGGCGAAGGAGGTCGCGAAGAGAGAGAATTAATAGAAAATCGTTATATTTTGGTGAACAATCACGATGATGGAAATCAAGAAGATAGACAGCCCCGAGAACAGAATAACCCAATTAATGAAGAAAATCAGGAAGAAAGAAGAAGAACACTACATGGGAGAGAAACACAAAGGAAACAAAAGGAAATTGAAGATGATATTGAAAGGCATTACACCGAACAAGCACGTCTAGCTTGCGAGAGAGAAAGATTGAGAGCAGAAATGGAAAATCGAGAATTGGAAGAAGCGATTCGGCAAAATAATCATGAAAATCGAGAGAGGAGACGCGAGCGGAATCGCAACAATGGAGATATTAACGAAGAATATGAAAGAATACAAAAAGTAGACACGAACGGAGAAGGAGGGAAGCAGAGTTAAAACGACCGATAAATTCAAATTCTGAGGCAAATGAACAAATTCTGCGAGAATTGGCAGAAATGAGAGGAATATTGAACAGTAGAAGAGAAGGAGGAGAAGACAGGTTAGATGAAGCTATCGCGAGGTCGAAAAAAATCCTTTTACATTAGAAGTGCGATTAGGAGGAATACCCCCAAAATGCAATTTACCAAATTAACCAAAGATTTTTGATGGATCAACTTGTGCAAAGACAACACATCAAGGCTTATGTGAGATGTATGCTACAATGGGAAAACCATGACGCTATATTATGCAAATACTTCGCGTCAAGTTTAACAGGAGAAGCATTGAAATGGTTTGAGGGTTTACCGAGGAATACGATCACATCATTCAATCATTTACAGGCTATATTCTTGGGGGCGTATATAAGTAACAACTCTTCGCGACCAGGCATTGAAGATGTATTTGGACTAAAACAAAGAGTTGGCGAGAGTTTGAGACATTTAACTGTCAGATGGAAGACGATGTGCAGCGAGATGGCCGGCAGGGTAGATGAAAGACACCTCATACTGTCATTCATAAATGCTATGTTCGCAACCAATCTATTATATGTTCAGGTTTTCAGAGTTAAGAATACAATTACAATGACTGAATTACGAGAGCTCCAGGAGGAATATATTGCTTTAGAAGAAAGACAGAACGAGATGGAATCTTACCCAGTGGCGAACACAAATTCTAATGTCGCGAATGGAAGTTTATTACCTCAATTAATACACACAGTGGCGAGCACATCGCAAGGTCAACAAGAAAGAAAAGCAGTTGATATAGAACCAAAGTTAGTAGCTATGGGAAGTCGCGATCAGGAGGAATTTGAAAGAGAAAGAAATTTCTACAACCGTGGTGGAAATAATAAAATTCCAAGACTTGATCAACCGCAAGAAACTTACTTGAGGACAAAGGCATAATTCGCAAGAGACTTATGGGGGCCGGAGCGGAATTATCATAGAGGACAGCGAAGTCACGAGTAGTGTGGGAGGAAATTAAAATGCCGCCATTGAATGCCAGTGTGGAAAAAATATGGGAAGCAATACTTTTGATGGAAAATATACCCGCACCATGGAACATGGGAAGTGAACCACCACCGGAGATAGAAGTCATGAGTTCTGTTCTTACCATCGCTTTCATGGGCACTTAACAAATGACTGCAAAACATCAAGAGAATTATCCTAAGAATGATTGATCAAGGAAAGCTAAATCACTTTTTAAAGGAAGAAGAGAAAGTTCAACATTTACCACCCCCACCTAAGCAAAGGGAAAAGAAACATTTGTTATAGAAGTTGGGGCAAAGGCTAAAAATTTGTTTTGCAACTCCATTGTACACTCATACCGCACTATTGAAGATTTTCATGACAATATACTTAGTAGAGTTTTCGCGAGGATGCGATGATAAAGAAGTGATGAATGTTGCGAAGACATCGCAGATTAAAAAGAGTGGCGATTCAGATTATTTCTTTCTCGGTGAAGAAGTACCCAAAGGAAGAGAAACGCATGATAGCCCATTAGTGGTAAAATTGGAAATTAATCCAAAACCTATTGATGGCGAAGATGATGAAGCGAAAAATTGTTGGGCAATCAATAGAATACTTGATTGATACTTGGCAGAGTTCGATCAACATTCTTTTCTACCATACTTACAAAACTATGGGAGGAAGAGATGAAGACTTGATTCCTTCAACATACAAAATATATGGTTTCAACGGTTCCGCGAACAAGCCCAAAGGAGAAGTGCACATGAGGATACCCTTGCGGGGTTATCAATCGATATTTTGTTTTGTGTAGTTGATGTGGAATCTCCCTACAATGCATTGATTGGAAGACCATGGCTTCATGAAATTGCAGGTATAGCATCGACATACCATCGGTTGCGGAATAAAATGTTGTTATGAGGTGGATGTAGAAAGCTGCGAAGAGAGAACAGCAAAAAAGCAAGGTTGGAGGAAGAATGTCAAGGATGAACAAAGAAAAGAAAGATTAATGGTAGATACCATAGAAACAAAAGAAGAAGAGATGCTGCGAAGTGAATGCACAAATGCAACTAAATATCATGATGCAAAGGAGTGTTGATGGGTGAAAACTACTCCTGCAGAATTTGGTAATTTGGGGTGTGGATGAGGAATGAATCTAAACCTTCAACAAATGCACTGCACGGTGATTGCTTGTAGATTCGAGAGATCAATGCTGTGCAAGTCCGGCCTAAACCAAGAAATGGCCGTTCCCGGACTTGTTTCGGTCACAAAGTGAAGGAGATGGGGTTGATCTTAGGGAGGGAAGCGAAGAAGGTGTTGAGATTGTGAAGATGTTGGCTTGCTTATGACTTGTAACGAAAGATGAGCAAGCTTACGGTTGATGCAAGCGGAGCTCCGAGTGTTTGAATACGGTTTTTGTATTAACACTTGGTTTTACGCTGCCCGAACTTGTGTTGTTCTGTCCCTTTTTTTGAAATAGGGCGGAGAACCTATTTATACAAGTCATTGAGCCTCATTCACGTTTCTCGTGGGAAGTGGAGGTAGTGGAATGATGGAGTAGTGGAGTTGTGTGTCGGTAATACACGACCAGTCTTGCCCACTTCTCCTGTTCATCTCTAACCGCCCATGACTTCCTAACACGTTCTTGTGATGGCGCGTTGCACGCCGCACGCCGTAAACCGCGCACCAATACCCCAATATGTATCCCGATTTGTGACATGATTGATGTACGGAATGTGGATCGTGGATCCACGAAAGATAGCATGTAATGCTTTTGAATTGAATAACTGCGTTATTGGAAAGTCGATACTTGTGAAGTAACGTGTGTATTTCATGCAGTGTTTGCATTGTGGTGTGGTAAGGTGATGGGTAATGACGCCTTCGACCAATTGACTCGACCGTGGTTGTATAACCAAGGCTGGTGAAGTTGGACGGATGAGATGAGCCTTGAGACACTCATCTGCGGCCAGTTAATGAATATTAGGTTTTTTGAAGAGGTGCGCAAGCATCACTCTCCCGGCTTGGTCGAAACCAAGCATGGGAAGGATTTTGGAGAGGGACCGACCATACATGCGTGTTGACGGCATGATGGTGTAGGTGCCTGTATTCCGTTCCCTCATGAAAGCGCGATCCGGGCGCTCAATTTGACCGTCAAAGAGGTGTGGTCGAGATTGATTTTGCGATAGAAGTTTGATACCGCAAGAAGCCGCGCCACACTCTTTTCCTGCGCGTTTTCCAAGACGACCTAACTTGGTCGGTCTTGGCCGGCTGGTTTGACGTGAAGATGGTAGGCTGATGTTCACGCCTATACGACTATCCCATGAAAACGTGATCTAAGCCACTCAATTCGTCCGGTGAAGTTGAGCGGTCGAGATCAATTTGCAATTTGGGAAGTGTAACCACGCATGTTTGGGCGGGCGTTTTGGATTAGCCGGGCATGATATGCCTTGGCCGATTACATGAGGGGGTAGATGGTCCCACGGTGGTCATCTTTGGTATGGCCGGACTGCTCGATTTGATCTGTGACCCTCCATTCGTGCCGGAGAAGATGGACGCGCGTGATGGCTTGAACCCTAATTTTGGCTTTCAAAGCCGTGCGACCATGCTCTTTCAAAGCGGACGAATGTGTTGTAACCAATCATGGTTGGTTTTGACCGATTGGTCAAGTGTGTAGGCGGTCACATGGTGATTGTGTCGACATGCTCCGGGCCCTTTGAGTCTACATCTACACCTCCATCTATACCTGCGAAGATGGATGGTTGAGACCGTTTTGCGACACATGTAATATGCCGCAAACCCTAATTTAGGTTTTCCGTCCATAATGCTTGGTATGGACGGTTTCTTGGCAAGCAAAGGCCAATAGTCGACCATGTGGGGTCGGCCGTGTGTATTCCATACACGCTTGGGGGTGATGGAATTGATGCCGGGTCATCCAATCATGCTTGTGGAGTTGGATGACTGCGATCGAGATCATATCCGGACTGATATGGTCGATCTTGGGATGCTCAATCGGGCTAGTATAACACACCGAGGGGCTCAATCGGGCTAGTATAACACACCGAGAGGGCTCGGGCTAGTATAACACACCGAGAATCAACTCATGCGGGTATTTCGTACATGGTTTCATTATAGTGCTTGGAGGTTCGTGTTACTCTCTGTAAGAGTAACACTCGACTCGTCATGCCACACCGATAATGAGTACTTGGAAATACAAGGCGATATGAAATTCACGGGAAGGGATTGTTGCTACATGCTCCAACCTGGAGGAATTTCATGTATTCACGAGAATGGGATTGTTGCTACATGCTCCATTCTTGGTGAATTAAGTGAGGAGTATCCGTCACTTATAAACGGCTTTATCTTTTACAAGATGTCGGCGCATGATTTTCTGGTTTTTTACAAATTTAACCTTAAACGAAAATCCACCATCAACATTAAGTCCCCTGCCTAGCACATAATGGTTACACTATTGTGTGGTAGGCATGAGATGGTGACAGTTAAAGATAAAACTTATGAGGCAAAGTTAGATGTTACCAAAAGGGACGGGTCATCCTGTCCTTGGAGTATGTCACGTTCAAAAGGCATATAGGAGAGTTTTTCCCTAGTATGATGTCGGCCTTGCACTGCTTGATCGACCTTGCTATGCCCGCGGTCGAGGGCTATTGCGCCTGCTTCACTCGATCGTGGGGTTGTGCCTAATCGACGGACTGCTGCACCTGCTTCGTTCGTGGGGCTACTGCGCCTGCTTGATCGAATGTGGGCTTGTTGTGTCTGCTTGATTGAACGTGAGTCTCACCCACATACGCCTGACAGACTTGAAACTTGTACCGGTCTTGAAATCAACACCAGACTAAAATTTGTACCGGACTAAAATTTGTACCGGACTAAAATTTGTACCGGACTTGAATGGTGTTTGGACCGGCCATTGTGTGCTTTGATGTGAGTTGTGTCTTGCCGTGTGACTACATCTCTCCTGTATTTTCATACAAGTTCTAACTCCTGTCTTTTATTTCATTGTGGAAGAAAAGAATCCTGAGAGATGTCTTAAGGAGATAATGCTTTGGTGCCAAGTCGGGAGGTGTTGAAAGCTTCAAAGATATGCCGAACATTGATGATGAGTTGTTCACCGCGCCTTTTCAACTATAGGAAAATATCATTTCCACAAGATAACTCTTCTCCTATCGACTTTTAGGTTTTTCATGCTCACTGGGCCCTTATGAAGGATGGATGAGACGTATGTTGAGCAATGAGTACATCAAAGATAACTTGACCGGAGCGCAGATTATTGATGCGGCTTGAGTGTTGAAACGTCTCGAGAGGATGTTAAAGTGGTTTCGATGCGACCGTTGAGGTGGGTCCTGGAGAGAGTGTTGAAGAAGGATTACGGCGAACGTGGGTCTCGGAGAGAGCGTTGCGGCGGCTCTTGAATAGACCATTGAAGCGGCTTCTGCCGGAGGGGCGTTGGGTGGCTTCCTCTTGATTCGATTACCCTTGCGAATCCATGATTCTTGACGACCATCTTTCTCATGTTGAAGAAGTCCTTGATCGACGGTGAAGGAACTTCATGCGAGCCTCGATCCCCAAGCGTGGTTTACATGGTTTGTCCATAGTGGTTGTTGTCGAGCCAGGTATGGAATACCTTGGACGTTGTTTCATCATTGTGGGATTCGTGCACGTGGTGCCGGAGTTGGAGTTGATGGACGCGCATGATGTTGTATCTTGGTGGTTTTCCTCTTCGCTGCTTCAAGGAACCGCTTACGAAGGCTGAATGTTGTATCGCTTGTTGGTGAGATATATGCCCCTACAAACATTATGAGGCTCTTCCGGCGAGGCTTTGGTTCTTTCTATCGGGGCATATGTTGTTGTAGATGAGCGTTCAACGGCTCCAGGAGGATGACCAAAAGCGCGGATTCTCCAATATAGCGTGATAGACATGTACCGCTGTCGATAAAGTGACTCACCGGATCTTGTTCGACCACCGTAACTAACTCGCCGGATCTCTCTCGATATGACGGTTGGACATCGTTATCTTCTTGAGGCCGCTCCCTTGAGGTATCGGCTCCAGTGGAAGATTACCGTCATAGAGCGGTTATACGTTGAACCGGCACTCTTTAAACCAAATGGCGGCATGGTATAATAAAAATTTCCGAGAGGAGTTCGAAAAGATATCTTACTTGCATCATGCTCGTACATCCTTATCTTGTTTGTAGCCGCTACATCCATCCATGGAGGAGAACATGCCGTGTCCGCTGGTTGTATCTATTAACATGTCGATGTTAGGCGAGAGGAGGATCGTTTTGGAGCAAAGCACTGTTCAAGTCTCTCGAAGTCTATGCGGACTTTGATCTATCCATTTTCCTCATGTATGAACTACAACCGTTTAACCGACTTGGATACGGGTATGACATGTATATGATGGGTGACCAATTTTCATCCGGCATTTCTTCATATCTCCAAGCAAATATGTCCCGGTACTCTTTGAGAAGTTGCACGAGCTTCGTGCGTTTATCCGTACACAAGGTTGAGCTGATGGAGATAGGCCTAGGAGATTCCTCAACGATTTCAATTTCATCGATTGTAGAGTTGGTGCCATCTTGCAGTTGTTGTGGAGCATCTAGCACTTGCTCTTGTGGTTCGTTCTTTGTTGTAGCATTCCATTAGGTGGAGAGACCGAGTATGATCTCCTCTGCTGATAATGGCGATCTTGCGGTATACCGTTTTCCTTTAAGGCCACGACTCGCCATAAAAGTTCGTTCCCTCCTCGTGTGAACGTGGGTTGTGGCTTCACGGTATGGAGAAGAATGCTTCGTCGGCAAAGATGCATCGTGGGTACTAGCCCTCAATGATGCAAGTCGGTCTTCTTCTTCTGAATTGACGCCCACAAGGGGAGTGGGATGCAACGAACTTGTCTCGATTCTTTCCACGGAGCTTCTCCCGTATGTGCTTGGTTTGGTTTCCCTCGAAGTCCGTCATTGTGGTAGGCTTAAAATGCGGCCTTGCACAGGAGAGCCTTGGATGTCCCGAGAATCTTGAGAGTAATGAAGACGATCCTGTGTAGATAAGGGTCGTCTTGAACTCGAATCCTTGATGCGTGCGGTGACATGTAGGTCACGGTCGTGACCTTCCTCCTCGTTGATAGCAGCAAAACGTCTCCGCGCGCCGATTCTTGAGAGATGTGAAAGTTTGCATAAACTTTCCACTAGAGAAACCGCTTCCCGATCCACCGGCCTCGGTTCATAGTGAAACTATTGACTTGAGGAAGGTCGTTGTGAGGATCGGTCCCAGTGTAGGAGCCTCCATGACAGACCGCTCATATCGATGTCGCTTCTTTGATCGTGTCCATGTAGGTCCGTGCCATTGAAGTACCTTCTCCGGTGCGTTGAATTCATTCCTTGTTGGCTCCGGGGCTGTTGCGGGTCATGTGGAAATCGATCGATTAATGTCTTAAGAAAAGTGAGTACCTCTTTCCGAGTTGCGGCCATATCCGTTTGAGTCTTGACAAGAACTTCCCGCTTTTCCATCAAGTCTGCAATAATGGGAGATGGTCCTCCTCTCGCCCCTCCGGTTCCTCGTCCCGATGAAGGAGTGGAAGTTGTTGCTCGGTGACTACCGGAGGTGTTACACTTGATGAGATGCCAGGACTTGCAGCTGCTCGGCTCTGTGTGATGGGAGGTGTTGTAATATCACCTGTTGAGTGATCGGGTGAACGTTCCCATCCTCTGTACTCACGTGTTACTTGATTGATCTCTCCTTCCTCAAGCGTTTCTTCGCGGCTTCGTAAGCTGCAGGCTCCATTTCTTTATCCGGTAGACGTTGTAGTACTCCGGACAAGTCCTCTCCTCTGTGGAGTTGCCTCGGTTCTTCATTGTTGACTGGACCATGTTGTTCATCTTTCCTGAGTCACCTGCGATTACGCGCTCTTTTGCCTCTCCACCGGTAAAGGTGTGACTCGACTAAGGATTCGGCATTTCTTACCTTTGCTTGAGTAGATGCCGCCGATCCTTCTTGTAATTGTCTTTGCTATGTCATTCAAAAGGCGAAATGTCTCGCTCTGTCTTCGGGGTGATACCAGCTTGATTTGCCAAGACATCCTCCAAGATTCTATCTACACTTCCCATGGTATCTGAACACCTGTGGTTTCCTGATGAGGATGCATCGTGAGCCGAAAACCGAAGAATTGAGAATTCAATTTTTTGCAACCGATAGATCAACCTCCCACTGTGGTCGCCAATTGTTGATGGGTGAAAACTACTCCTGCAGAATTTGGTAATTTGGGGTGTGGATGAGGAATGAATCTAAACCTTCAACAAATGCAACTTGCGGTGAGTGCTTGTAGATTCGAGAGATCAATCATGCAAGTCCTACCTAAACCAAGAAATGGCCGTTCCCAGGACTTGTTTCGGTCACAAAGTGAAGGAGATGGGGTTGATCTTAGGGAGGGAAGCGAAGAAGGTGTTGAGATTGTGAAGATGTTGGCTTGCTTATGACTTGTAACAAAAGATGAGCAAGCTTACGGTTGATGCAAGCAGCTCCGAGTGTTTGAATACGGTTTTTGTATTAACACTTGGTTTTACGTAAATCGAACTTGTGTTGTTCTGTCCCTTTTTTTGAAATAGGGCGGAGAACCTATTTATACAAGTCATTGAGCCTCATTCACGTTTCTCGTGGGAAGTGGAGGTAGTGGAATGATGGAGTAGTGGAGTTGTGTGTCGGTAATACACGACCGGTCTTGCCCACTTCTCCTGTTCATCTCTAACCGCCCATGACTTCCTAACACGTTCTTGTGATGGCGCGTTGCACGCCGCACACTGTAAACCGCCGAGACCAATACCCCGGTATGTATCCCCGATTTGTGACATGATTGATGTCTTGAATGTGGATCGTGGATCCACGAAAGATAGCATGTAATGCTTTGAATTGAATAACTGCGTTATTCGAAAAGTCGATACTTGTGAAGTAACGTGTGTATTTCATGCAGTGCTTGCATTGTGGTGTGGTAAGGTGATGGGTAATGACGCCTTCTCGACCAATTGACTCGACCGGGGTTGTATAACCAAGGCGGTGAAGTTGGACGGATGAGATGAGCCTTGAGACACTCATCTGCGGCCCGTTAATGAATATTAGGTTTTTTGAAGAGGTGCGCAAGCATCACTCTCGACTTGGTCGAAACCAAGCATGGGAAGGATTTTGGAGAGGACCGACCATACATGCGTGTTGACGGCATGATGGTGTAGGTGCATGTATTCCGTTCCCTCATGAAAGCGCGATCTGGGGCCTCAATTTGGCCGTCAAAGAGGAGTGGTCGAGATTGATTTTGCGATAGAAGTTTGATACCGCAAGAAGCCGCGCGCCACACTCTTTTCTGCGCGTTTTCCAAGACGACCTAACTTGGTCGGTCTTGGCCCTACTGGTTTGACGTGAAGATGGTAGGCCGATGTTCACGCCTATACCCGACTATCCCATGAAAACGTGATCTAAGCCACTCGATTCGTCCAGTGAAGTTGAGCGGTCGAGATCAATTTGCAATTTGGGAAGTGTAACCACGCATGTTTGGGCGGGCGTTTTGGATTAGCCGGGCATGATATGCCTTGGCCGATTACATGAGGGTAGATGGGCCCACGGTGGTCATGCTTTGGTATGGCCGGACACCTTTCGATTTGATCTGTGACCCTCCATTCGTGCCGAGAAGATGGACGCGCGTGATGGCTTGAACCTAATTTTGGCTTTCAAAGACGTGCGACCATGCTCTTTCGGGCGGACGAATGTGTTGTAACCAATCATGGTTGGTTTTGACCGATTGGTCAAGTGTGTAGGCGGTCACATGGTGATTGTGTCGACATGCTCAGGGCCCTTTGAGTCTACATCTACACCCTCCATCTATACCTGCGAAGATGGATGGTTGAGACCGTTTTGCGGCACATGTAATATGCCGCAAACCCTAATTTAGGTTTTCCGTCCATAATGCTTGGTATGGACGGTTTCTTGGCAAGCAAAGGCCAATAGTCGACCATGCGGGGTCGGCCGTGTGTATTCCATACACGCTTGGGGTGATGGAATTGATGCGGGGTCATCCAATCATGCTTGTGGAGTTGGATGATGCGATCGATCATATTGGACCGATATGGTCGGTCTTGGATGCTCAATCGGGCTAGTATAACACACCGAGAGGGGTTCAATCGGGCTAGTATAACACACCGAGAGGGCTCGGGCTAGTATAACACACCGAGAATCAACTTTGTATGGGTATTTCGTACATGGTTTCATTATAGTGCTTGGAGGTTCGTGTTACTCTGTAAGAGTAACACTCGATCGTCATGCCACACGATAATGAGTACTTGGAAATACAAGGCTGATATGAAATTCACGGGAAGGGATTGTTGCTACATGCTCCAACCTCGGAGGAATTTCATGTATTCACGAAATGGGATTGTTGCTATATGCTCCATTCTTGGTGAATTAAGTGAGGAGTATCCGTCACTTATAAACGGCTTTATCTTTTACAAGATGTCAGCGCATGATTTTCTGGTTTTTTACAAATTTAACCTTAAATGAAAATCCACCATCAACAAGGAGACATTGAAATGTTGGACTGATGCGGAGGCAGAAGGAAGTAGGAATAAAAGGTGTAAGAAATGAATAATTGCGAGAAAAGGTAACAATTTAGTGATGAAAGCATGATAAGGATAAGAAGCGAGAGATGATGGTTGCGGAAAAATTGTGCGAGAATCTCGCCATGAAGAATGTATACAAATCTATTGAATAATGGAACCGAGATTGTGCGATAACCCCGCAGACAAATGATTGAATAAATTGATAAAATGAATGAGTGAGTGAATGGGACAAACCTTTATGGCGTACACCCTAGTTCGCGAATGATATTTTGCAAGAGGCAAATGTAAGACCTAAAGTACGTCATATAAGGGGGTATCTCTTAACATGGCTCGGTGGAAGGTTACACCGCTCCCGAAACACAGGTCATGGAGATTTGGGGCCCATGAAAGCCTATCCGGGAGATACCTTGGATTTCCAACTATATATATAAGGTTATACCCCGGTTGGACGCTGAGGGTCTCTTCCAAGGAGTCGAGTGTATGACCAAGGCGCCGAGGTACACGGTTGAGTCAAGAGTGCGGGGAGCATGGAACTTCCTTACCACTCTTGACAAGTCTTGCACACGCCGCACTCGGCCCGAAGAAAACTCCACTTAGGGTGCGGTCTCGTAACCATAAACCATATAGGTATAAGGGATAAGAGGGCACAAAACAACCGTTGTTGTTAAGACCGGATGGGAGGAGCTAGTCTTGTATGGCCGATGTACGCCTCCTTGAAGGGGCAACCGGGGAGAAGATAAGGCGGCACCCTCCATTAGGGAGGTGATAAGTGTCAAAAGACGCAAATGTCATGAGGCTTTATTTTCGCAAGAGAATTTAGACTTGTCATATTTGTGCAATGATCCTGCAGAGGCAATAATACTAACGCGAGGGTAAGACGAGATCAATGGGTTTTTACATGAAAATGTAAGAACGTCCTGCGATTTCGTCGCAAAGACGACAATGTGCCGGGATTTTATGGTCGCAAGAACATTTAAACCTGCCATATTGTCGCAAATATAAATGTCTGCAGAGGCAAAAATACTAAAGAAATGATAAGACAAGGTCAATGGGTCATTATATGAAAGTGTAAAGACGGCTGCGATCTTGTCGCAATGAGGGGTGGCAAAATAAGACCTTTACTTAGGAAGGCATAATAAGACTACACAAATAATGATAAGGCAAGATCAATAGATTTCTTAATCCATGAAGATATTTTGCGATCTTGTCGCAGTGATAATGTATAAACTCAAAAAAAAAAAAAAAAAAAAAAAAAATGATGATATATATATCTCGCGAGAATGATTATATTTAACTCGCAAAGTTGATTATATCTTATGGACAGAGGCAAGTGTGAAATTATAATTACAAAGAAGGGTTGTTTGATTAATATATCTGAACAAAGGAAGCAAAAGTTGAAATTTACATTCAATAGTCGAAGATATATGTATACAGATATTACAAGAAATCAAAGAAGAAAGAGAAGTTATTTCTTTTGTTTGTTCTTCTTCTTCATCCGATTCTTTGGTTCCATCACTCTCGTCGTCAGATTCTTCTTCTTCATTAGCTTCACTATCAGAAACATCTGAGACGGGCAAGTTCTCGGGAACTTCTTCAGCAAGAAAAGGATATGAATGAAGAGGAATGTTGTGATCATTACAAACTATTTCCATAGCTTGATTGCGAAAACGAACAGCATCATTATTAAAATTCGCCACTGTAGTTTGGAATTGCTTTGCTTGATTTAGAATATTTATTCTCATGCGGAGAGAGAGATCCATCCGAGTTGTTCTTTTCGGTTTCAAGCTCTCCAATTCTTATCTCAAATCTCTTTTGATTAAAAACATGAGGAAATGAATTAATGTTAATAATACAAAAGGAAAAAGAATGTAGAAAAGTAAAGAAGTATAACAAACAACCTTCTCTTTCAAAGATCATATCCTTGATTAAGGTAGTTTGCTCGGTGCGAAGACTAACATCAACACCTAAGTTATTTCTAGCGTTATCTAAAACCTTCGCAGCCCAGGCAAATTCATCATCATTATTTATGACAAAAAGTGAACGAATTTGATCTTCTCGCTCGCTAAGTAGGGTATTCGACGAAGGAGCTCATCTCGCTCAACTTGCACATCAAGGAGAGATTTTTGAAATTTTGCTAATGCCTGTGCACCTCTGTTAGTAATACGATCTTTTTCATCTATGAGATCACTAACTTTCTTCCTTAAGGCTTTGTATTTCTTCTTGGAATCAAGGTACATTCGTTTAAAGTGATTAGCTAAACTTAAGCTAGCCCTATGCTCGATTTTTAAGAGATGGTGTTTGGATTGAAGATCCTTTAATGAAAGAAGGTTAGCATCATTTGAAGAACTACTTAGAGATTCATTGAGGCGAGCAAGGAGGACATCATCATCCATGGGCTCGGAAATGAATGGAGAAGAATGGACTCTTCGGAGAGATTATATATGTCTGCGAAAATAGTAAGTCGAGGCAAAGAAAAGTAAATGATAAAATAAAAGAAATCGAGGAATAAAGATTGCTATACCATAAAGTCAGCGATTTGCGCTTTCAAGAGTAGATACTCTATTCATTGAGAAGTAAGCTCGGCCTCCGGTTGTTTAATCCGTTCATCCTTCTCGCGAGATGTCGCAGCTTCATTCTCTAGTTCTCGCATCTTATCTTTAAGTTGCAAATTTCTCTTTTCGAGATTGTTTGTGTCTTTTCTCAAGGTCGAGGCGACAACAAAAGAAACTCTCCCCAGGACTACAAAGAAAAATATAGAAATGATTAAGATAGAGTTTATAATTGAAGTCGCAAAGAAATAAAGAGATACAAACATACCAAAGCATTAAGAGCATTTAAGAAACTAGAAGTCACCTGTTCGAGAAACCCCAAAAACGACTCATTGTCCTCCAGCGGTGGGGCATCGCAAATCTTAGCGAGAGCCTCGCAGTAGCTTGATTAAATGATCGTCCCCCAATCCTTGCATGGAATCGGAAAAGATGCTAGACAATTGCGCCATAGCGGAGGTGATTGAACGATTCTCCCTCGCGAA
This sequence comes from Papaver armeniacum, assembly GCA_023531295.1. Taxonomy (NCBI): domain Eukaryota; kingdom Viridiplantae; phylum Streptophyta; class Magnoliopsida; order Ranunculales; family Papaveraceae; genus Papaver; species Papaver armeniacum. The sequence goes on along the minus strand of JAJJWW010014204.1, from coordinate 36,396 downwards.
GAAGTACCAACCTCATTTTCATTCTTATCAGAATTCTCACTTGTTTGAGAACTACAATGAGAAGAGGGATGGGTTTTCCGTTTTTTAGAAAACGGAGCGGAAGATTTGTCCTTGTGTGAAGTAGCTTTATCTTTGCCTTTAGCCTTCGCAGCGTCAGCTTCTTCAACTCCAACCTTCGCACATGCATGAAGATAAGAAACAGAGGCAACAATATTGTTTAAAATAACAAAAGAAAATGTTTCTTACTTCATTCGTGAGCGATCGAAGTATTGCTAGAATACTCGGCTTTGGATTTTCTTTATATTTCCTCCTCATTCTAGCGATCTAAAATTTTCAAAAGGTTAATAGATAAAAGAGGAAGAAGATGTCGCAAAGTAAAATTGAAAAAATGAAATATACCTCATTTGACTCCTCAGGCCACTTAAACTCCCAAGGACGATAGTTCGCGAGGTGTGCGGGGAGAATATATGAACTGCGATGTAAGGTCCACTCAAAAGTAAAGGAACGACCCACCATTTCTCATCTTTGGAATGACGGGGAGTAGTATTGTTGCCGAATGCCAATCAATGTCTTGCATAAGCAATTTGTCGACATCAACGTTATCATTCTTTTTCAAAGTAAACACCCCAGTGAGATTTATTATTTCTCATATTTATAACAGAGTAATTCGCAAAGAAATTGTCCACGGTATACTTCTCAGTAATTATTTGTAAATCTACAAACCTAGGATCCCTAACATTATTAGGATATAAAGATCCTTTACCAGCGCCACGATGGGCGAATTCAAGCATTAAACGAATGCAGTCGCCACTCAATTGATAGACAGCTCGCGAGAATTTCTCATGAGCAAGAATTTCATAGAATAATGGCAATTAAGGATTGTACAAAGGAATGGGGAGTCCTGCGAGGAGTTGACCCAATGAGATTACGATTTTATGATCATCACATTGATGATCATAAAACAGTTTTGCAGAAAGAATAGATGAAGATCCTTGATTGGGAATGGTAGATAAAGTGAAACCCTTTTCCTGTAATTTCTTTTGAACATCAGTAAAATGAGGAGCATATGTACGACTAAGTGAAGCCATTTTTAAAAATATGGGAATGAATAGAGAGTTGAAGATCAAAAGAACAAGAAAAGTCTAGGATCAACAGTAGCAAGAGCGCAAATTGCGGAAGGAGAGAGAGAGAGTTAAAGAAAATTGGCAGAAGGAAAATAAAAGAGAAGAAGAGAAAGGTAAGAAAGCTATATATAGAAGAGAATTCTCGAGAAAATAAATGCATTTAATGCGAGATGGGACGTGAATGGTTAAGAATAAGCGGTTGAAAGAGACGTGTCAAGAAAAGAGTGGAAGAAGAAACACACCTTAATAAATTCCGTACATAAACAAAACGAGTGAAAATGAACAATCGCAAGATAAAGATAAGCAGTTGCGGCACTTTAAAATATTGGTTCTCATGACATTCCCTTCTTCGCAGAGAAGACATGAGAAGAGGCAAGATGTAGGACCAGAATATCGCAACACTAATACTTCGCGAGATTAATAAACAACTGCATCGCGAAGGAGTCGCATGGAGGTAAATAAATGACGTAATAGGTGACGACAGTCAGAACATGGGAAAAGTGTGAAGACTTTGCGAGATTTAAGAGTGTCGCGAAGGCAAACAGTTGTACATTCGCGAGCATTCGCGAGACGCTTCCGAAAATAAGGGACAGTATAGCTGTCATCCACTATGTAATACCCTATATAAAGGGTCGAGTAAGTCTGTTATGGGAGAGGTCTTTTTGAATTGTTAAGTAAGTCATTAGGAGAGAGAAAATTAGGAGTGATTGTGATTTCTTTAGCTTTGTTCTACATTTCTTTGTAAATCTTTCAAGAAAACAATTAATAAAACACATTATTATTCATCTTCAAATGGGTTGAATAAGCAAATTCGAGTGAGGTGTGTAGTGTAGGATTTCCTGCAACTACAGTTCATATACTTGTTATCTTGATTGCTTTGACGTTTTCATCTATCAACATGGATGATATGCATGCTAAGGCATCAGCATGCCTGAGGTATTTTCTGCATAAATGCCGGAACTTAATGCTTGGTATTTGGGATGCAAGGGTTTGGACCAAGGCCATGTATGCCGAGAGGGTCTCATCGTATACATTGTACTCCAGGCCTATCTATCGTATGACCAGCTGTGAATCACTCGTCAGACGCACCTCGGTCATGCCCATTTCTATTATTAAACGAAGAGCATAGACCACGGCTTCGTATTCAACGATGTTATTGGTATGCCCCTTGAATTCTAACCTCAGCGCATGCACGATCTTTTCTCCGGTGGGGGTGGTGATTACGATGCCTATGCCTGCGCCTTCTCTATTTCTTGATCCGTCTACGAAGACCTCCCATCGTCTTTGGTTTGAAGGTTCGAGTATATCGACTGGATCTTTCCCGTCCTCTGTTTCTGGTATGCCCTTCACTTCCTCGTCATTATCTAGTGGTAGATCTGCTAGAAAATCTGCCAAGACTTGCGATTTTTGAGAATGTTGGATCTCATGTATGATGTTGAACTGATCAAGGTGAGTTTTCCATTTTGCTATCCTTCTTACCTTCCTAGATCTTTTGAGAATAACCTCCAATGGTGATTTGCATGGAACACGAATGTAGTGAGTCAAGAAATAAGTTCTTAGATTTTGGGTTGCCCATACTAGTGCCAAGATGAGCTGCTCAATCTTCGTATAATTTCTTTCTGCCGAATTGAGAGTCTTGCTCACGTAGTAGATTGGTTGCTCTATCTTCATGTTTATTTTGACCAATACCGCACTGACTGCATCCTCCGTTGTTGCTATATAAAGAGCCAATACCTCATCGGGGTCGGGCTTTTGTAAGATCGGGATTGTGGCTAGATACTCTTTGATCTTTTGGAAAGCTTCTTCGCATTCTGCGGTCCCTGGCGATGAATCTTCTCAGAGCCGCTAAGGATACGTTGAGTTTTTGGACTTCTTTCAGTTTCTTCGGGGATGGCATATCTATGATGGCCTGGATATTAGCAGGATCTACTTCAATGCCCCTCTTCGTTACTAGGTAACCTAGGAATTTCCCCGAGGTGACGCCGAATGTGCATTTTTCTGGATTTACTTTCATGATGTGTTTTCTCATTGCTTCGAAGATATCCCTCAGTTCTTGGTGGTGGTCCTTGCGCAGCTTACTTTTGACGAGCATATCATCCACATAAACTTCCAGGGTGTTCCCAATCCATGGCTTGAAGATAGCATCAACCATCCTATGATATGTTTCCCCTGCATTTCTAAGTCCTAAGGGCATCCTTGTGTAACAATAGAGGCCGTGCGGGGTGTAGAATGTTGTATGTTGTTGATCTTCTTCTGCCAGGGCTACTTGGTTGTAAACAGAGTATCCATCCATAAATGATAGTTCTTCGTATCCTTCGACGGCTTCCACCAGTTGATCGATGCTTGGGAGCGGGTAGCTGTCCTTTGGACACGCCTTATTGAGGTTGGTGAAATCGATGCATATTCTTGCTCCTCCGTTTTTCTTGGGCACGATGACCATGTTGGGTATTTGACCTCCTTGATGAATCCCGCTTTTAGCAATTTACAGAGCTCCTTTTCAATTGCTTGGTGATACTCTGGTGATACCTTTCGTATTTTCTGACTGAAGGGTGTGGTGCCTGGCTTTATACGAAGTTCGTGCTGGATTATTTTCGGGTTGATTCCTAGCATGTCTCCTAACTTCCACGCGAAGATATCTGCGTATTCTATGAGTAACTTGATAAGAGCTAACTATATTTCTTTGTCCATCAAGGTCCATATCTTGATCATCTTCGGGTTTTCTTCGGTCCCTATATTGATCTCCTTCAGAGGTTCTACGGATGTGAACGTAGGCTTTGTTTCCCCTAGGAGTGGGACATTCTTTAATTGCTATTTGGTAGGCTCTTCGGCCTCCTTAGCTGAGGAGGTGCTTGCCTCGGTGTTTAGAATGTGATTTCCTTAGTCAGACTTTTCCCTGAGATTTCTTCGAGATACAGATCAATTGCTTTTTCCTTGGAAGCTTCTTTGTTTCGGCTCCTTCGGGATTTCCGCTGCTCATCTTGTTCGTTATTGAGCTGATTTTGAAGAGTCCGCATTCCCGAGCGGTGACCTGATCTCCTTTTATTTCTATTACCCCTCCGGGTGTTGGAAATCTAAGGTACTGATGATAGGTTGCTGCCACTCCTTTGAGCTTGTGCACCCATCTTCGGCCAATAATGGCGTTGTAGGGGGATGGTGCGTCCACTACGCTGAATCGAGTATCTACCTTCATTGGCCCTGCATCAACTTGCAAGACAATATCACCTAACGGCTTCGTTGGTGCCCCATTGAATCCATAGATGGTATAGTACGAAAACATCAGCTGTTCATTATTGAGCTCCATTCGTTTGAACGTGTCATAGAACAGAATATTAACCGAGCTCCCTCCGTCGATGAGGATCTTCTTGATATTGCACCCTGCCACTGGTAGTGTGAGGACCAAAGGATCATTGTGGTCTTCCATGTCCTCCTCGACATCCTCAGCCTCGAAAGTTATTGGTGCGTTCATCCACTGCTCATGTTCGTCAACTTCTACTACATCGATTTTGTACAACTCGCAGTAGTCCTCGAATTGCTTTCTCAGCCTTTTCCCTATCTAAGCCGTTAGTGAGGGTCTAGTAGCTTTGGAACAGGAGATGGTATTGAGCGTTCGGTTTCCCTCGGGTAGCTGAACTTTTTTGCTTCGTTTGGCCCTATCTTCGGTGTCTGCCTTCTGTATGTACTGCTTGAGGTCACCTGCGTCAATTAGCTTTTGGATCATGATTTTGAGATTCTTGCATTTCTCGGTCTGGTGCCCGTTGAAGCAGTGGTACTCGCAGTAATCTCTTGACTTCTCGGACCTTGGGGGCTGCTTTCCTTTGGACCATGGCCACTCCAGATTTTCCCGATCCTTGATCTCTCTCAGGATGCGGGTGTAGTTTGTGTTCAGCTTCGTGTAGACTTGGTTTTCGAACTTCCGGTAATCACGTCGACGATCATCCATTCGTCCTCTCCTATCTTCGTTAGGTCGTTCATCTGAGCCGCCCCTCTTTGATCCGCTGGCTTGCTCCACTGAATGAGTTCGATTACTCGGAGATCTCCTTCGGTCGTCGGGATAATCCCATGAATTTTTACAAATAACGGGCTCATTCTGTCTAACCCCCATTTGTAGTAGTTGATGTTGACCACCGGATCTACGTTCCCTATTGCCTAGCAAATCTTGTGCCACCTGTTGGTATATTCTCTGGTTGTTTCTTTGTAATTGATTGCCAATGAAAATAACTTATCCATTCCTGTGTTAACAACCTTGTTGTACATATAAGTTCCTAAGAACTTCTCAGTAAGCTGATCATACGAATCGATGGAGTTGGGTGTAAGGTTATCGAACCAAGAAAGGGCCAATCCTTTCAAACTTGAAGGGAAGTATCTGCAGAGAACTGCATCATCTTGATCCCATCGTGCTAGCATGCGATTGTAATACCGTAGATGAGCTGCAGGATCGCTGGATCCATCATAACATTCGAATGCTGGGATGGAACACTTCTGAGGAATGAGAGCTCTGGCGAGATGTGGTACCAATGGGGTGGTGTTGGCTTCTTTCATTACCTCTTCCAGTCTTCCTCCCCCTTGTCTAGATTTCGATTGCTTGATCTCGGCCATCATTTCGTCACGAAGATCCTCCATTGCTTGTGGCCGGTGGTTATCCCGGCCGCAGATCGCCCTACTCTTCGGCTATCACTATCGAAGTAGTCTGAATCCTCCGGCACATAATCTGGATCAGATGATCTAACTCCCCTGGTTGTTCCTCGGTTTAACGGCTCGGAATTTGTCACAACGATCCTTCGATCGTGGTTTGGTTCCGGTGCTTTAGAATTTGCTTCGTCATGTCTTTGTTGTCTTTGCCCCTATGCTTTGGGCAATCTTGTCTCTGAGCTCCTGATTTTCTCGGGATAGCAATGCCATAGCCTATACATATGTCTTCTGGTTCTTCTTTAATTCTTAGAGCTCTGTTATCAGCTGGGGGGAATGATTCGATCCTTAGTTCGGAGTTCCGACACGCCCTTGTCCCCCAATGGCCATGGTTTGATCTTCATCAATCGTTTGGATCAAGGGATGGGGTGGGTCGGAATTCAGCAGCTACAATTCCACAAGTGGAGGCGTCGATTGTGCCGTCGGTAGAGTCTGGTACTGATCGCTCGTTGACGGCATCCCGAGGACTGGCTGCTGTACCGTCGATTCTGCAAATCCCTCTCGTTGTTGGTGAGCATGGAAAGCCGCTGCCGCGCCTTGCGGCTTCACTTTGGCTGCCATAGCTTTGAGTGCTGCTGCTTCCCCAACATTGACATCTAGGGGTGAAGTGATTTCCGTTGCATCTGGCTTCTGGTTTGGTATCTTCGTTTGTTCACCCTTTTGTTTGCTGCGAGTCATAAATGGTGTCGTCCTTGGCGTTTCTTTGGACGATGCCTTGGCTTTTCCCGTATCCTTCACTTTTTCGATCTTCGATCTCTTTGCTTCTGCACATATAAAACACCATCGAAAATACAATATGCATGTGGGTTGTTAGTAAAGGTAATTCAAATGTGAAGGCCATGTGTATCTCCACCAAAAGCTTTAGAAGGATCGTGAAAAGAGAAAACTTTGAAAGGGTAAGTCCCAAAATTATAATCATAGATCTATTCCCAGATCTGAGAAACATTTTTGAGGGAAACGCAAATCGATTGGTTTTAAGTATAAAAAACGTGGAAAATTGTAAGAAAAACGTAGATCTTTGAGTTTTAAACACGGGATGTGTGCGACGCTCTAAGGAAAGCATAGATCCATAAGTTTCAAGCTTTGGAAAACAAAGATAACTTCTAAAAAACACATATCTCTATAAGTACTTGAATATGGAGGCTAAGTTTTAATCACATGAAGAAAGTTGCTTTTGAAAGAAAGGTTTCGACTGTCAGCTTAAATCCGAACGCTATTATTTATAGAATAGCACGGGGAGCCAAAAATAGATAAAATCATAGGATAAGATAAATCTTTTACCGGAGACGAGTCCCCTGTTTCTAGCGCTTGATTGTGAACACATAAATCATGATGGCATCCACGTGTTCACAAAAAATATTCGCATTCGTTCATACGGTTATAAAGGAGAATAAATCTTAAGTAAGCTACGTTGAAATGATGACTCATCGACTCAGAGCCTTCGGGATCGTCCTTGTCTAGTCATGGGGAAGTAAACTAGTAATTCGTACAATCGAGATATGTAAAGGATCAACGTGTAATAATTAAGACAGAAAGTAAAGTGCTGAATATAAATAAGACGATGATTTACCTGGTTCAGCGCTAAGGCCTACGTCCACGGGGGTAGTTGTTTCACTATGTATTTGGGGGGATAGAAAGGTAGTCAAATGACTTTGGAGTGAATAACGAAGATAGGGGCAAGATAATACTCATACTTACTCTTACAGTTTCTCTCTCCTCTATTCACTCTCTAACTTAGAATTGGTCGACCCCTTCTCTCTCAGTGGAGAGGGGTATTTATGGGGATAATACATGGGGTCCATTATTAAAGATAGTTGCAACCTTATCTTCTCGATCTTGGCGCTGATCCCGCTGGTATCTTTGTTTTCGACCGAAGGCTCCAACGGTCATGTATGGTTTACGAAGAATCACCTCTTTCTATTCCATAGGTTTGTTGACACGTACCCTATGCCTAGGGTGTTTAATGCGGGTGGTTGGGGCGGTCTGCACGCGTCAGACAGATGTCTGATGCCCCTGTCACATCTTCATCAGCACGGCTAACCCTCACCGTTGATCTTGGATCTACCTCGAGATGGAATAAAGTAGATCCTTAGGTGCTCTCCAGTACTTCGCGGTGGCTCGTTCTTTCAGTGCTCCTCGGTTCTTAGTCATTGGATTAACATGTCGATGGACAGGTGTGGACGACAGATGCCCCTTGGGTGTTGAGATGTGGCATCATATCTTGATATCTTGAGGCTGCGTGTCTTCCATGTATACCTCTCCCAACACGTGGCAGAAGATGGATTATGTGTATACACTTTTGTTGTCACCTCCATTCGAGTACTAGTTCATAGTACAAACCGCAGACTATGGAATCGAAACATAACCCACCAACTTCAATGCCTTCAATTACACCTCATGTGAGTAGCAAAGCGACTTGGATTGAACATTGCTTCTTTGTTGCTGCTATTAAACCCGTCATGCCATCGTTTTGTCAGTGAAATCGAGACACTATAGACTGCAGGTGATCACCAACAACCAACGTCATCAATTAGTTTTGAGACCGTTTCCAACTTCAGCCATTATCCAGTCTCCACAATAAAGAGCTGCTGCCGCTTGATTCTTCTCTAGTACTACCAATACACGCCATGGATGAACCTCTCAGTTTCCATCTCGCAAAATGTAACAAAGACATGCTTCAAACCCTCTCAAACTTCTATTGCTTCTTAAGAAATGAGAATTCCTTTTCATTCGATGAAGAGAAGACTTGCATGCTCTTTAACATACCACTAAAAACACGTGGTGATAAATAGCCACAAACCACTTATTACATCCTAGTGGACCCAAGTGCTTGGAAAACAAAGCCAAATTCTTTTGTTTCATGCCATGTTTCTCTATCCGTGAAATGGTAAGATAGCCAACATGAGTTATGGACTTGGCAGCCCACAGTGCATAAGCTGTCTCATAGTGCCATGAGAGCACCATCTTTAGTTTCTTTGGTTGTAAACGCCATTTAGCTTCTTATTGAGCTGTTTATCCTCCTGAGCTTGTATTTCCGTGTACTTTCTATAAAAGCACTAAAAAAATGTTATTAGCCAAAATATCAAGTCCTGGCTAATATAAGTATGGGTATACAATGTAGCACTTACGTGCTTATCAGTAGCCAGACCAAGTTTGGGTTTCACCAGTACGCGAACTGGTACGCATGCCATCCAAACTCAGTTAGAAAATTCTGGACCTAAACCTTACGCCAATACGCGTACATGTACGCATACCAGGTTCCCGGACTTCACAAACCAACCAATATGCATACCATGGTTCCCGGACATGGATTACATATATGAAAGTACGCATACTATGCTTAAATTCAATTGTTTTAAACTCTCATTTTAACCATTGAAACATTCTTGGAAGAAGGGAGTAATTGTCTCACAGAAACTATTAGCTTCAAAGCAATTTTTAAGTGATCGAATGATCAATACGAAACATTCCGAGTCTACATCAAATGACTATCTCACACAAATCATGTAAGATGTTACCAGGGGATTTTCACATGATCATCTTTTGACTTTCGTCAAGAATATAAGATGAACTTGGTTAAAGCGAAAGCTTAACAAGACATATTTCGAGAAATATGTAAGCGAGTTAAACTCAACTCGAAATATCAAATGTGTATAATTGAAGTCTATATAGCTATACGACTTTTGTCTCAAATAGGAGATAGAGTAGATAGACTTTTGAGTGATAGATGAGTTCAAGTCTCTACATACCTTTTGTTGATCAAGTTCCACAAGCTCCCCTTAGTAGTTCTTAGTCTTCAATCGATGAGCTCCTTGAAGTCTAATGCTCAATTACACTTTCTATCCTAATCCGAGACTTAGCTATAAGTAGACTAGAAATCAAGACTTATAGTTTTGGCAGCTAAACTTGACAACAAGCTTGAGATAGCAACGCTTGCGAGTTTGACCAAGCAGTGCTCTAATATCTACTGAGAATTCCTTCTCATTATTGAAAAACCCATTGATTATGGGATCATTCAATTCCTTCGAGATCTTCAAAAATATTTGTTAACTTAATAAGTCCTCTTTTCAGTTCGCACAAAGTGTTCTTTGTCAGAGATAACATTTGTTCATAGTGAGCTATCTTTTCCAAGGACAAAATGATTTGAGATTTTAAATCATTTTTTTGCTGATGAAATCCTTCATCATAGCCCTAAAGTTATTATCATTCGACAAATAGACAAAAAAAACAGTTAAAGGAAGAACCTTTTTCGTCATTTGTAGACCTCTCCTTTTTCTTCCTTGAGGATTGGATTCCTTCACAAAGATACACATTAACTGATTCTACTGCATCCCTTTTTGTGGTACATATAGTTATAGGATCCATGATATTGTATCTTTCAAAGAACAAAGAGTGAAGGGCATTTTGATCACAAATATAAATAGAGCAACGCACAACCAAACCCTAAAAGAATTTGAAAAAGTCTTCACAGTTCATGATCCATTATCTATTTTTGATAAGAAAATATTCAGTTGCAAAGCTTAACTTACATAACCTTATAAAATTTGAAGATAAGAAATTAACAACTATATATGACTTGAGCAACCTTGATGCCCTCCTCATATTCTCAAGTTAAAAATGAGGACGCACACATCACTACAATTAGATAGTGATGGAGTGAGCAGAATGCTCACATCTTGTGTCACATGGTGACTTACCAAGGTTTGTTGTATAAACAGACTTATTACCTCGTCTGACTCTGGTTCTCTTAGACTTTTTATTGTCTTCAGGAGTTCCTTGTTGGTTACCCAAAGACAAATTCATCCTTTGCATGACATTCTGAAGTTTGGCAATTCTTTTGTTGTTCTTCTTGAATTTCCAACACTTACTTTGAACATGATTCACATTTCCACAAAACAAACAATTTAGAGAAGAATTTTTATTTTGCTGATTTGTGTCTTGTTTATCAAAACTTTCAACATCTATTATTCCAAAACCGGTCGGAGCAAAGGAGTTGTTTGTGCTCACAGTCTTGCTTTTGAACCCTAAACCATTTGTGTTTCCAAAAGAATTCTGACCAAATAACATTGCTGAGATCTTGTCAGAGCTTCCAGACAACCTTTGCGAGTCACACTTAAGAGTAACAATCTCCTTTTCTTTTAGAGACATGTATCTGGTGAATTCATCATTAAGACAATCAATCTCAAGATTTTTTACCTGAAGTGATGATTCAAGTTTCTCCAACAACGTCTTTAGTTGAAGATTTTCTTGGTGAATTTCTTTATTTTTATCCAAGAACTCCAAAATCTTATTATCAGACTCGTATTCTGAATCAGAATTTGAGTTAGTAGAAGTTTGTGCTGTGAGAGCTGAAATTTCTGTGCAAACTGATATGATTTTTCTAATATTGAATCATCTGAAACATCAGAGAGAAAGAGAGTGTTGTTTCTCAGATCTTTTGCTTGTTCTCAAAATATCCTTAATCTTTTGTATAATCAATGACCTGTCAAGATCAACATGATTTGGACAACATTCATCAGCCCAAGACAAGTTAGGAGAATTACTTGTATTGGTCACAACATTAAACGCGGATGTTCTGATCGTGTTCTGATCATGATCAAGAACTTTTAACTTTCCAACAAGTGAGTTTCTTAAAAGTGTTTAAAGGTTATTTCCCTCAATGGTGGCATGTTTCTTAGAATCGTATCTAGATGATAATGATCTGAGAATTTTCATCACAATGTCCCTTTCAGGAATAGTCTTACCCAATGCAAGAGATGCATTAACAATTTCAGATACTTTGTGATTAAACTCATCAAATGAATCTTCATCAGCCATACGAAAGTTTTCCCAATCATAATTTAGGTTTTGAAGCCTAGCTTCTTTCTCAGTGGAAATCCCTTCAAATACAGTTTCTAAGATATCCCGAGCATCTTTAGACCGAGTGCACGTAGACACATGGTGCTGAAGATCTGGGGTAATGGCATGGATGATAGCATTTAAACATTTAGAATTTTTCTTTGCAGCAAGAATCTCATGATCCTCATACTCACCAATATCCTTTGCAACAATTACACCATCTACTATAACCATTGGAGGATCATAGCCATTAAAAACACGAACCCATGATTGAAATCACGCATTTGAAGAAAGGCACTCATAGAAATTTTTCACCATAAGTTATTCGAACCATCGAAGACTGGCGGTTCGTTTACAGAGATAACACTTCTGTCTATAGAGTCAGATTGCTACACACACAGACTTATGAGATCTTAGTGTGTTTGCCTGCTCTGATACCAACTGAAAAAGCGGGGGTCTAACAACCACACCCAATATTTTGTTTGAAAATCTGTTAGAGCATAACTCGGTTGAACCCACCAAGTGTTGGTATGTCAAGTTTGGTTGTTATATTTTAGTGAATCAAAACTCAATTAAAGAGTCGCTTGATTATGTACTAGAGACAACTTCGTATAGGTTAGGCTAGAAATATTAGGATAATGAGACATACAAGTATTACTCGAAAACTTGAAGAATGTGAAGAAGTAACAAGCTACATCGACGACATCATCCTTCCTCTTGAGGTTAGTATATTTGACTTGAACTGTTTCATTCCCAACGTATATTTCAAGTCGTGCTATATTGAAAATATAACTGCAAAGCTGTGAATGATTATACTCTAGTAGACATGGTGTTAAGGAATTACAATACGTAGTATAACGCTTATCTTTTGAACTTCGTATATAAGACATCGATATAATCGTATGAATGCTATTGTGATTATGTGTATGGGCATGGGTGAATATTTCGTCCAAGGAAACAATGTTTACGTTCGTTTAAAGGAAGTACATTCATGAATTTATTTTATGAATCGAAAGGGAAATCACTAGGCTTATTGGTATTGTTATTCATTGCATATCTTTAGATTACTAATATGTGTGAGTTAGTAGAATCGATCATAACTTGTTATGTATCTTGGTAAAACTAGTCACAATGCCTTACTTATGTATTGGTATAACTTTTATTAGTGTAACCGATCCTAAGTAATCACCTAAGATGGTATGATCGATATTTGTAATTGGTATGACCGATCCTAGTAATTGGTGTGACCGATCACAAAAGAATGTGTAATCGATCCTTGTAATTGGTGTAACCGGTCCCAGTAATTGGTGTAACCGATCCTGCTAACTGGTGTGACCGATCACAAGTAATACCATGAGAATATGGTAACCGGTCCTGGTAATTGATGTAACCAATTTGGTAACTGATGTAATCGGTCCCGGTAACCATATTAAGGTAGAACCGATCCTTGTGTTTGGTAGAACCGTAAACCCATGATTAGTGTGTTGATTTGATCAATCACATAGTTCTTGGAAATCATATGAACCAGTTCTAAACTTGTTTGGAAGTGTTGTATAATCAGATCCAAGATTGTAAATATGAAAGAGGATTTACAAAGAAATAAGATGTTGACATACTTTGAACATGTTCAGTAACTATTATCTTTTATTGTTCAAAGATATTCCTTAATAACTAAGGAGATTCCAAAGCGAAATAAGTCGAGAATCTTTTAATTAAGGTTGTTAATTTTATATGCTTTTAATTACCAGCAATTAAAATGCATATCTCTGGAAAATAAAAATTGGTAATGTGCATTTAGTAATTGGAGATTTTCTAGTAGGATTTATAGGTTAATAATGGACAGAGCATTTTTAGGAATTATGAAAACCGGATTTGGAAATTGTTGATGGTGGATTTTCATTTAAGGCTAAACTTGTAAAGTTCAAAATTATGCGCTAATATCTTGCAAAAGATAAAGCCATTAATAAGTGATGAATACTTCTGCACTTTACTAATTCACGTAGAATGGAGCATGTGACAATAATCCCGGTATTCTGTGAATTAAATACACAAAATTCATTCAGGTTGGAGCATGTGACAACAATCCCATATACCCTGTGAATCTACAACATTATTAATCAATGCATGACCAGCCTTGTATTTCCTATACTTATTACCGGTGCGGCATGACGACTGAGTGTTGTTCTCAGCAGAGCAACACGAACCTCCAAGCATTAATAATGAAACATGTACGAAATACTCTTACAGGCTACAACTCTCGGTGTGTTATACTAGCCCGATTGAGCATATTTTGAACCTGGACTGTCCATATCAGTCTCAGAAACAATCATGACCACGCAAGTTGGCCGCACGATTTAACCAGCCTAGACGAACCCTAGCAGGAGCAGGCAGCCACATCAATGACCACCAGCGGGCCCCTTAGTGCCATGGCCGGTCAAGTACAAGTCACGCCCTCCAAACAACCACCAAACACCAGCCAGGAGTTGGATGTCCAAGCTGGTATGGAGCGGCTTGGAGGAGCTCGTACGAACAAAGGCTGCCTACGGCAGTCTCAAATCCATCACTTCCGTTCATCTTCGCCGGCGCGATTTGACGGCGCGGATCGCCCCATTCCCGGTCGAACAAGCACCGTTATGAACACCGGCGGGCCCCCTTTCTACTTGCATAGCCTACCATCTCACGACCTAGCCAGGAAGGAGCAAACGCTTACTCAAAGCTTGGCCGGCGTGATGCTAAGGGTCTTAAATCGATCCCGACCATCCAACTTTACCGGCATGTTTGGATGGCTTAGATCAGACCCCTAGCCATCAGACATGTATTGGCGTGATCACCACCGGCCCAATGTAGGCCCCACATGGTCGGCCTCCCCAAAGGAGGAGCATAGCTTTCCAAACCGTTAGGTTGAAATCGTGTACACACGACCTATCCAAAACCCTAATTAGGGTTTGCGGCATGTTACATGTGTCGCTAATCGATCACGAGCGTCCATCTTCGCAAGCTTGGACGGAGGGTATAGATGTAGACTTAAAAGGTCCTGAGCATGTCAACATGATCATCGTGGGACCACCTACACACATGACCGATCGACCAAGGCCAACCATGGTCGGATGTCTCAAAACGCGCGCCCGAAGTAAGCATGGTGCGCGGTTTCCAACTCCTTTGCAGCATGGGATTTCTGTTGCAAATCGATCTCAACCACTCCTCTTTGCCGGTCAAATCGAGTGGCCTAGATCGCACTTTCATGGGACAATGAGGTACGGACGTGTACACCGGCATGCCGTCTACACGCATGCCCGGTCGGTCCTTTCCAAAACACCTCCCATGCTTGGTTTTTACCAAGCTAAATTCAAAACCCTAAAACTTCATCAACGGTCGCAGATGAGCGTCACAGATCATCTCGTCCATCCAACTCTACCAGCTTGGTCAAGCAGCCCTGGTTAGGAGTTAAGAGACCAGTAAGGCATCACCACAATCACCATCCACCACTCTTCCACATGGAGTGATCGGTCAAGTCAAGGCTTGCATGTATAGCCTCCAAACGATCAATCGAAGATGGCTGGACATGATGTTATTTTAAGACGCTTAAATTCGTGACTTACTCCTAGTAAGCCTTAAAAACAAATGATGCTTCATAAATGCTTGAATATACTTGATGCGATGACACGCATAGAATACACACGATACTTCACAAGTATCGACTTCCTAAATAACTTTGTTATTTAGTCTAGCATTACATGCTACTTTCTGTGGGTCCCACGATCCACACACTCGAGACATCAATCATGTCACAAACTGGGGGATACATACTGGGGTATTGGTCTGACGGTTTACAGCGTGCAGCGTGCAACACGCCATCACAAGAACGTGTCAGGAAGTCATGGACGGTTAGAGATGACAGGAGAAGTGGGCAAGACTGGTCGTGTAACACAAACACACAACTCCACTACTCCATCACTCCACTTCCTCCACTTCCCACGAGAGACGTGAATAAGGCTCAAATGACTTGTATAAATAGGTTCTCCTCCCTATTTCCAAAAGAACAGAACAAGTCCAGACAACATAGGCAAGTGTTGATACCATCGTAGTCAAACACTCGGATCGATAGCTTACATCCCGCAAGCCGATTCCAGCTTTTCTCGATGCAAGTCATATATAGCCAACACCTTCACAATCTCAACACCTTCTTCGCTTCCCTCCCTAAGATCAACCCCATCTCCTTCACTTTTTGACCGAAACAAATCCGGAACGGCCATTTCTTGGTTTAGGCCGGATTCACACTGATTGATTTCTCGAATCTACAAGCACTCCGTGTAGTGCATTTGTTTAAGGTTTAGACTCATTTCTCATCCACACACCCCAAATTACCAAAATCGGCAGAAATAGTTTTCACCCATAAACAATTGGCGACCACAGTGGGAGGTTGATCTCTCGGTTGCAAAAAAATTGAATTCTCAATTTTTCGGTTTTTATCTCGCGATGTATCCTCACCCGGAAACCACAGGTGGTTTAGATATCATGGGAAGTGTAGCTAGAATGTTGGAGGATGTCTTGGCAAATCAAGCCGGTATCGCTAGAAGACAGAGCGAAACATTCCGCATTTTGAATGATATAACAACACAATTACAATAAGGGTCGGCAGGCATCTACTCAGACAGTGCAAGAAACGCTGAATCCTTAGCCAGGAGTCACACCTTTACCAGTGGATATGCAGAAAGAGCGCGTAATCACAGGGGACTCAGGAGAGACGAACAACATGGTCCAGCCGACAACGAAGACTCGAGGCAACTCCACATAGGAAAAGACTTGTCCGGGGTGCCACAATATCTGCCGGATAAAGAAAGGGAGCCTGCAGCTTACGGAGCCCTGCTAGAAGATTTATATCTCAAGACTCTTGTCGAAACCCAGAAGACTGTCCAATCCGCATCGACCTTTCAACTAAGTGAAGAAATGCTTGAGAAAGGAGAGATCAATCAAGGAACACGTGAGTACAGAGGATATGAGCGTTCAATTCGATCAATCAGCAGTGATATTACGACACCTTCCACACCCCGTCACCCAGGCCAGCGATCCGCGGATATGATGGAACTCACAAATTTTCCAACTTCATCTCCGAAACGTGCTCCACATCAAAGCCATGTAGAGACACCAAAACGCCCACAAACGTAGGAAAGGCTAGACTCGAGTACCTAAACTTTCCGTTCCCAATGAAAAAGATTTTGGAGTTCTCTGGAGGCGTGGGTACGAAACAGAGAGGTGGAGCTACCTCCTATATGGCGTCCACCAACTGATCAATAAGTAATGGACCCGAAGTATTGTCATTTCCACCGGTTCCTTCACCACCCTACCAGTGAATGCAACGCTTTGAAACGCATTGTACAGATGAAGCTTAATTCAGAGGGATAGCTTTCCTTCTCTGGGAGATTAATGCGGACGATTTCCTTAGAGAGGCTACTTCAGTTTGGTACAAGTGAGGTTTCAAAAGCAAGTAAGTTATATTCAACAATTTTACAAGAAAGATAGTTTTAGAATTTACTAGGGACTTGGCATCCCGCACATGGAGAAAGGGGCTCAGTGATCAAACGCCATGTTTGTTTCCCCTCATACTTCCCTTTTATGTGACATTTGCAATTTCATATGATATATGCAATCATTCATGACCAAGATGCAAATTCCATTTAAAATAATCTCTTTCAGAAAAGTCATTCACAAAACCATCTCAAGATAAACCAATTCAATTACCTATTAATTCAAAACCGGAAGTCAAATTGTGAAAGGAAATCCTCACTATCACTCAAAAAGAAAAACATCTAAAAGAAAAGACAAGTAGGTGGCGCGAGTCCTTCAAGGAAAGTTCTTCAGCAGCAACTCGTCCTTCTGGGCAAGAGAGACTTTCATCCTTTGAAGTACAACCTGCTTTAGCTTCAACTCCTTAGACAACTTTTCAACCTCTTCTTCCCCGGCGAGTAACACGATCTGCAGAAGGGGGCTTCATCTTGTAATTTATGGAGCTCCCGAATCTCGAGAGAACCCTTTGAAGAACCAAGGAGCATTGAAGTCGCATGCTACAAAAACACATCTCGATGGCACTTCCAGTCTTCAATCATCTCCTCGTAAACCTGTTCGACCCAGTCGTGACGCTCATCCCATGGATAGATAATAAAGCTTCCTGGACGCGGTTGACCAATGCAAGACGAATCTTGAGCTTCGTAGTAGTAGCAATGTGGCCATGCTTTTCCCATATCGCCGTGTACAACCCTTCGAACTGAGCTGGCACGCTGAATCCTCCAACCAACACATGACCTGGATAAGGGACAGTAAAGGAGGATCGAAAAAAGCCCCAGGCTGCATTACCAATACTTCACCAATCACAGGAGCCTTGTCAGTTGTAGGAGGCCTTTCAGAAGAAGTCACCACGACAGCTTTATTGGTTGGAACTTGCTCAGAACGTTCTTCAAGGGGAGACACCTCAACAATAGCGGATGTTGCCTCTCTTACATTCCTTCCGATGTCTACTTCGCTCTGGTGCTAATTTCCATCACGGACCCATCAACAAGATCACTTAGGGAGGCACCTTGTCCAACCGAGCTTGCATCATCTCTGTCATGGTCTGGAAAAGGTGCGGTTTCACCAGACTTCTCGGCATAAAGATCAGTGTTACCAGACTTCTGGAGATCAGTGCCGCCAGACTTCTCAACATGAAGGCCAACGTTACCAGAATTCTCATTCTGAATGCGCGCCAACCTTGTGAAAACATTCTCTTTCGGAATTCCCTGATTTCAAGCAAGGATCACTCTTAGAAGAATTTACTCTGAAGAAATGAAAGAATCAACAGAAAGAGATTTAAATACCTGCATATTGGAGGAATTGAGGATCACCGAATCACATGCCTACCTCTTAGATCTCTCTCCTGCTTGGGGACTGCAATCCTCAGCTCTGGTACGTTTGGCTAGAAGAGGCTTCAACCGGAAATGCTTCTTCAAAACGTCAGAAGATGGCTCACCACGGGAATCTGTCACAACATTCTCCGAGAATTCCTGGAAAGTCAACAGTTGATTCCTCTAAAATTCCTTGTACTTATCGGTTACCACTGGGTTTATCCCAATTGGCCAGAAGGGAAGACTCTGCGATGCCAAGAACACGTCAGCATCAAATATACCCGGGAGAAGTTCTTTCGGAGCCTCCGACGGACGGATGAATGGAACACCCTGGTCAAATCCCATTTGACGAGCAGCCCTGTCAATGTTGTACGGAGACACAGTAAAAGCTTCGTTGAATAGAGACGGGATATATCCCGGGATGCAGCTATGCAGATAAATAATTTCTCCAAATTTCATATTCTTGGCATCGGTACGCAACGCAGCATCAGGACCGTCAGAAGCAATAACAAAAGTCTTCGGATGAACAATGGAAGAGTGGATCGGTCCCCATGGACGGAAATCTACGGAAGACACATTATCAAAGATGTCCACGAGTTTCGCACCGGTTCTGGGACGCCTCCTGTGCCAACGGAGTATTCTCGAGCCACCATACAAACCGCCGCGAAGTTGCGAGAACAGGAGCATAACTTTTGAAATGTTCCCACAAGAATGCTCGAAGAAAAGCGAAGTGGACGTACGACTCCACCTTCTTGTACCCGTTGGAAACATGCATGTCCATTGCTAAGGCGTCCAGATGAGAATACAGCGATCCGAGGAACAAGGCACCTAAGGGAAGAACTTCACCTTTTGCTAGCTTTATAGCAATTCTAACAAGAACACCTCTTATGGTCTTCTTTCCAGAACCATCGTCAAATATATCTCTGGATAGCCACAAAGATAAGAATGCAATCACGCTGAGTTCGTTTTCCAACTCCCGATCCTGTTCTGGGGTCTACAGGAGACCATTCTGATACCCACCAGGTGTAAAATCATCTTGTATCGTTTTTCTCCTCCTTGTCCAGATTGTCGAATTCTGCCACCTTTTGGAGTATAACATCATAATCACGTTGTTCCGTGTCAGAAAGCTCGTAACAAAAACTTCCAACAACAGGCAGGTTCATCAATGCAGCTACACTTTCCAGAGTAAGTAATAATCATCTCTCCCCATCTAAATATAGCTGTATGAGTAGAAGGGCGCCACCGAGAAATGAAAGTAATCAAGCCTGCAGCATCTTTCTTAATTTCAAGAGTAGCGGATGCCATGACCGCATTAAGGATTTGCGCTTTGGTCAAATTAGCTTTAACATCCTTATTATTCAACATGCGTCTCATCCACCCTTCATAAGAACCCAGTGGAGTATGACAAATCTTGAAGTCGATAGGAGAAGGCGGATATTCATTTCTTCGAAGACAGAACCTCATCACAAGTGCCGAAGAAGAAGATGGATCAGCTTCCATATTTTCTGAACCGGAGAGCAGGACTATCTTGTGAGAGGGATGTTTCCTAATGTTTGGAAAAGGCAAGGTGAACAACTCATCAGCAATGTTCGGCATATCTTTGAAGCTGTCAACACTTCCCGACTTGGCACCAGCATTATCTCCAGAAAACATATCAACAGGAGTTCTTTTCTTCATTCTACAATAAAAGACAAGAGTCAATACTTGTATAAAAACACGCGATACGTGTAGTCACACATAACAAAACATGCATTCACGTTGGAATACACAAGGCCGAGATTGGGTCCAAACACCGGTATTGATCAAGTGACAAGTTCAGTATTCATCAAGTTTCAAGTCTGGTATTGATCAAGTCACAAGTCCGGTATTGCTCAAGTTTCAAGTCTGGTATTGATCAAGTCACAAGTCCGGTATTGCTCAAGTTTCAAGTCTGGTATTGATCAAGTCACAAGTCCAGTATTGCTCAAGTTTCAAGTCACAAGTCCGGTATTGCTCAAGTTTCAAGTCCGGTGTTGGTCAAGGGCACAAGGCTGGTATAAAGACGACATTCAGTCAGGCATACACGGTATGAGACCCACGTTCAATCGAGCATATATGGCGGGACCACATTTATTTGCATAACACGGTTCTCTTATGTTCATGGGAATCATGTTCACGAAATTCAAGCTGAATTTCTTTCCAAGCTACAACCTAAGAAGCTAGGTTTTGGATGCAACAAATTCATGGATTCACGGGTTGTTTTACTAAGCAATTCTAGAAAATATTGGCGTATCAACCTCGGTGGAAGAACTAAGCATAATACACATCTTGCAAAAGGTGTTTACCTAGCAAACTAGGGTTTTACCTTGGAAAAAAAAAAAAAACCGCTTACCTTGCTGCGGACGAACGAACGGCGACGGTGAGCTCCGGCCGCGGCGACAATGGCGGTTGGCGGCGGCAGTGGAGATCACGAACGAGAGCTGCCGAACAAAAAAAAAAGAGAAGAAGAGAAAGTGTGAAGAAAAAAGAAAAGGGGTCGGTCCTTTTATAGACAAAATTTGGAAGAATCCCAATAGAACAAGGATTCCTCTTTTGATTGAATTCCTCTTTTGCTTGGATTCCTCTTTTGATTCAAACACGCAAGGAAGGAAACCGGTCCCTCCAAAGGATTCCGCGCTTGCGCAACGGCGTTTACATGGACAACTGCCAGTAGTCGATCAAAATTCTTCCGGGTAAACTTTCTCTATCCTGTCTTCTTCATATAAGTATGTCACCATCTCATGCCTACCCCACAATAGCGTAACTATTATGTGCTAGGCATGGGACTTAATGTTGATGGTGGATTTTCATTTAAGGCTAAACTTGTAAAGGCCAAAATTATGCGCTACTATATTGCAAAAGATAAAGCCATTAATAAGTGATGAATACTTCTTCACTTTACTAATTCACCTAGAATGGAACATGTGACAACAATCCCGGTATTCTGTGAATTAAATACACAAAATTCATCCAGGTTGGAGCATGTGACAACAATCCCATATACCCTGTGAATCTACAGCATTATTAATCAATGCATGACCAGCCTTGTATTTCCTGTACTTATTACCGGTGCGGCATGACGACTGAGTGTTGTTCTCGGCAGAGCAACACGAACCTCCAAGCATTAATAATGAAACATGTACGAAATACTCTTACAAAGCTACAACTCTCGGTGTGTTATACTAGCCCGATTGAGCATATTTTGAACCTGGACTGTCCATATCAGTCTCAAAACAATCATGACCACGCAAGTTGGCCGCACGATTTAACCAGCCCTAGACGAACCCTAGAAGGAGCGGTGCAGCCACATCAATGACCACCGGCGGGCCCCTTTAGTGCCATGGCCAACCAAGTACAAGTCACGCCCTCCAAACAACCACCAAACACCAGCCTGGAGTTGGATGTCCAAGCTGGTATGGAGCGGCTTGGAGGAGCTCGTACGAACAAAGGCTGCCTACGGCAGTCTCAAATCCATCACTTCCGTTCATCTTCGCCGGCGAGATTTGACGGCGCGGATCGCCCCATTCCCGGTCGGACAAGCACCGTTATGAACACCGGCGGGCCCCCTTTCTACCTGCATAGCCGACCATCTCACGACCTAGCCAGGAAGGAGCAAACGCTTACCCAAAGCTTGGCCGGCGTGATGCTAAGGGTCTTAAATCGATCCCGACCATCCAACTTCACCGACATGTTTGGATGGCTTAGATCAGACCCCTAGCCATCAGACAGGTATTGGCGTGATCACCATCGGCCCAATGTGGGCCCCACATGGTCGGCCTCCCCAAATGAGGAATATAGCTTTCCAAACCGTTAGGTTGAAATCGTGTACACACGACCGATCCAAAACCTTAATTAGGGTTTGCGGCATGTTACATGTGTAGCTAATCGATCACGAGCGTCCATCTTCGCAAGCTTGGACGGAGGGTATAGATGTAGACTTAAAAGGTCCTGAGCATGTCAACATGATCATCGTGGGACCACCTACACACATGACCGATCGACCAAGGCCAACCATGGCTGGATGTCTCGAACGCGCGCCCGAAGTAAGCTTGGTGCGCGGTTTCCAACTCCTTTGCAAATGGGATTTACTTTGCAAATCGATCTCAACCACTCCTCTTTGCCGGTCAAATCGAGTGGCCTAGATCGCACTTTCATGGGACAATGAGGTATGGACGTGTACACCGGCATGCCGTCTACACGCATGCCCGGTCGGTCCTTTCCAAAACACCTCCCATGCTTGGTTTTTACCAAGCTAAAGAGTGATGCTTGCGCACCTCTTCAAAACCCTAAAACTTCATCAACGGTCGCAGATAAGCGTCACAGATCATCTCGTCCATCCAACTCTACCAGCTTGGTCAAGCAGCCCTGGTTAGGAGTTAAGAGACCAGCAAGGCATCACCACCATCACCATTCACCACTCTTCCACATGGAGTGATCGGTCAAGTCAAGGCTTGCATGTATAGACTCCAAACGATCAATCAAAGATGGCTGGACATGATGTTATTTTAAGACGCTTAAATTCGTGACTTACTCCGGTAAGCCTTAAAAACAGCGATGCTTCATACATGCTGAATATACTTGATGCAGTACCTGCATAGAATACACACGATACTTCACAAGTATCGACTTCCTAAATAACTTAGTTATTTAGTCTAGCATTACATGCTACTTTCTGTGGGTCCCACGATCCACACACTCGAGACATCAATCATGTCACTGATGAGTGCCAAATATTGCATATTTCTACATCTTTTTATTGGCATTTAAATCATCTTTTGTGCTCAGCAATCAGATATTATCCCAAATTCTGTATTTTCTCTGTTTTCAAGAATAAATACTTGTACTAATTAATTTTGTGTTTTTAGGTAGTAAATAAAGCTCGGAGAAATTAAGGAGCCAAAAGAGCGAAAAATTGAGACGAGCGTCTATGGAACAGAAAGCCACAGCCCGCGTGCGCATCAGTGCAACCCAACAAGAAGCAACCCATTTACAAGACATGGGCTTGAGCAATCCAAGACCCGGCACATAACTCGAGTCCAAGCCCGATTCATCCTGAGCCGTTGATATTTCTATCGCCGCATCCAACGGTCGCTCCGTCCCTCTCATCATCACTCAATGCATCCGCCCAACACCACAGCCACCTACCTTTTTCTTCTCATCGACCCAGCCATAGCCAAACAATCCCTTCACCCTCACTTCTCTCTTCTTCCCCGACATTTGCAGAGAACCCCATTCTCTTCTCCCCCGACCAGATGCAGAACCACCATCACCATCTCCTTCGCCCGACAACCACAGCCACAACAACAGCAGCGTAGCCGCCTTCTCCGCCCCCTAGTTCTGCCTATCTCCATCATAGCTTCTCCATGCCCTAGAAGCTAGGTTAGAGATAGTTGGAGCTAGGTTTCAACTTTCGAGCATTAATGGCTTCCCGGAGCCGAATTGGAAGAGGGAACACACTGAGGTATGCATTTATTGTTGATTCTGAGTGTTAGGTAAGTTGGGGGGAGGTATAAAAATCAGTTGTTCTTCATGTGAGAGAGGACAGTCAATTTTTAGGGTTTTATTTTGCAACTTAATTTTGAATCCTGTTTAGCAATTGCATGATGTTTTAATTCAATCACTAGGGTGTAGATGAAACCCTTTGATTTAATGTGAAGTTAATTAGATTCTCAACTTGTTCTTATTGTGTGTAATGTTTAGGATTATAATTAGCTATTGAACTAAACTCACCTGTGATCAATGGTACTGTAAGAAAACCATTGATACTAGGGGTAAGTGAGGGGAGTTAGTTAATCAAATATCCATCTAAGGCCTTCAAGAGAAGGCATGAGAACACTTTGATAATTTTCATTACCTTAGCATAGGATTAGAGGGTGGAATCGATCATCCTAGTAACTTTCCCAACTGTTTACAACACCTAGTGACTACTTGTTGCCTTAGTTTACAAACACAACTCCATTCAGTCGTATCGACACCCAACAACCCATATTTGTGTTACTTTCCCTTAGAAATCAGTTTAGTGAAGCTTGAGATCAACCTTACACACCCCATCTCCCTGAGGATCGACCTGTACTTGCCCTGCCTCCAATAGGCACTGTGCACTTGCAGTTACACTGTAGGCAAACACTTTTCTCAGCCTACCAGTCACAAATCGGGATACATGTGGGATTTGTATTGGTGGGGTCTGGCGTGGCATTACAGTTTACATCGTGCGCGTGCAACACGCCATCACAAGAACATGTCGGGAAGTCATGGACGGTTAGAGATGACAGGAGAAGTGGGCAAGACTCGGTCGTGTAACACCAACACACAACTCCACTACTCCATCACTCCACTTCCCACGAGAGACGTGAATAAGGCTCAAATGACTTGTATAAATAGGTTCTCCTCCCTATTTCCAAAAAGAAGCAAACAAGTCCAGGACAACGAGAGGCAAGTGTTGATACCATCGTATTCAAACACCGAACCGATAGCTTACATCCTGCAAGCCGCCCATCTTTCTCGATACAAGTCATATATAGCCAACACCTTCACAATCTCAACACCTTCTTCGCTTCCCTCCCTAAGATCAATCCCATCTCCTTCACTTTGTGACCGAAACAAGTCCTGGAACGGCCATTTCTTGGTTTAGGCGGATTTGCACAGATTGATTTCTCGAATCTACAAGCATTCCGTGTAGTGCATTTGTTTAAGGTTTAGACTCATTTCTCATCCACACACCCCAAATTACCAAAACCGGCAGAAATAGTTTTCACTCATAAACAGAAATATATTGCATATCTTGAGAATATTTTCGATTTTGGAAATTTCTTGGTGTCCAAACTTCCATGGTATATGAATACCCAAGTGTGCATTTCGAGCAAACAATCCTAAGAGCCAGCAAAACTACCTTGTTGTGTTTTTACTGGTGGAGCCGTATATTCGGAGAGAAAGGTACCATAATTAGGCTAAATCTCTTACAACCGCTCGTTTCAATATTATGTGGGATCAAGAAGCTCTACGAGTAACGTTGGTGGGAAACTAGATAATTATAGTATTATTAGTTTTCGATTTGATTTGATTGACTAACGGTTGTTGAACTTTGATTGCACCTAGTTTGTTTATTCTTGAGAATCTTCTCTTCTGATATAAGATTCACTCAAACTTGATCGAAGTATTGACGGGATCTTTAGAACTGTTTGTAGATCTAAAGACGTCTTGTGATAATCCATTGTTAACAGACTCCGTTCTGTACGTGATTGATCACAAGAGATTCAAGTTGTAGTGTGCAGGTGTTTATTGAAGATTTAAGAAGATTTGAAGACGAAGAATATTTCTAATTTGGGTTCATAATCTTTGGTGTGCACAAAACTTGATCGGCTGGGATCCAACTATAATCGGTTTATCCTTGATAGATTTGATTGATTAGTTGCGTAGATCGGCATTAGTATTTAGTATCTTGATAGATCCTATTATTGATTGCATAATCTAAACTCTTCTACTTTGGTAGTTGTTAGATAGATTGAACAGAAGAGCCTTTGTCTAACTCATATCACTGAGATTGAATATAGTTGTTACCAAACAGATTTGTTTTTCCTTTACTGTTTGGAATACGAACCAAAGGAATAGTTCCAGTGCGTGCACTGATTGAATGTCGGAAGCGCAGGGATACTGAAGAAACTAGGTGAACTATAGGTTTAGTTGCCTGGTCTCAACTATACGAAGTTAGTGTGATTTTATATCGCAGCTTAATTCTGAGAGTATTCACTGGACTAGGTCCCGTGGTTTTTCTGCATTTGCGGTTTCCGCATTAACAAAATCTTGCTGTGTCATTTACTTTTGTTTTCCGCAGTTATAATTGTTGTTATTATAATTCAAAGTAAATTACACAAACGTTAACTCCGTATCAATTGATAGTGATCCTATAGAGTTTGGTTAAGTCCGAACCTATTATTGAGTAATCACACTTTGGTTGTCGTATTATCTCGATCTTGTATCCATAGATGATTACACAAAGTGTGAATACCGATTCGTTGTATTGTCTCGACTCAGTCCATAGACAATCTCTTTCGGTAAGAGGACTTATAGGTGGAAAAGTTTAAAATTGTGGTATATTTGGGTACCCTTGTCTTTTCACAATCTGTATGGACTAACTCCAAATAATTCCAAGAGAATCAACTAGACAGTTAAACTCAATTAATAAAAGATATCCAATAGTTATATTTATTTCTCAAATCAGTCAGCAAATCAACATAATGGAATTCGTGAACTGATTGGTATGAAAATAACTTGGATGGTATCAAAAACCAATGTCCAAGATCCAACAACCAAAGATCGGATTCACCAATTGATTAAACTACGCACAACATGTGATATTTCAATTATATAAAAATATAATGCGAAAAAGAAATAACACAGACACCAGAAGTTTTGTTAACGAGGAAACCGCAAATGCAGAAAAACCTGGGGACCCGGTCCAGTTTTGAACACCACACTGTATTAAGCCGCTACAGACACTAGCCTACTACAAGTTAACTTCAGACTGGAATGTAGTTGAGCCTTAACCAAGTCTCACACCATTTAAGGACAGTCACGTTCCTTACGTCTTTGAATTCCAGCAGGACTCTACGCACTTTGATTCATGCGGGAGACATATTTATTTATAAGTCTTCGACTTTGGGTCGTAGCAACTCTTAGTTGTGGGTGAGATCATCTAAGGGAATCAAGTGCGCGGAATCCGGCGTGGTTCTAGAGGCGTAAGGAACGCGAGTGTACCTTAATCAAGTGTGAGACTTGGTTAGGGCTCAACTACATTCCAGTCCGAAGTTAACTTGTAGTAGGCTAGTGTCTGTAGCGGCTTCATACAATGTGGTGTTCAAAGCTGGACTAGGTCCCAAGGTTTTTCTGCATTTGCGGTTTCCTTGTTAACAAATTTTCTGGTGTCTATGTTATTTCTTTTCCGCATTATATTTGTTTATTTAATTGAAATATCACAGGTTGTGCATAGTTCAATCAACTGATAAATCGGACCTTGATTATTGGATATAACTTGATTGATACTTGGTGGTCTTTGGTACCGTCCAAGTTTTTTATCATATCAATCAGGCTCACGGATTTCTATTTGTTCGATTTTATGATTGTATTGAGAAAGAGAGATAAAGCTCTTTGATATATTTCTTAATTGAGTCTCACTTTTAAGTTGGTGCTCTTGGAATTATATTGGATTTTAGTCCATACATATTGCCGAACGAATTATTGGGTGTGGTTGTTATACCCCCGCTTTTTCAGACCTGATTTATACTAAAAAAGATTGAAGAAAACCATATTTTACTAAAACCATGGAGAAATCTACATTTGGTGAATCCTAACAAGAACAAGATTGAAGAATACAAAGAATACACAACCACTACAGTAGAAGAAGATATTACAAATAGAAAAAGAGTAGATGATCCAACTGTACATATTGATCAACATTACATATTGATATGTACCGAAAGAAAATATGTATGGAAGGAAAAAGTATGATTCAACAGTACATATTCATATGTACTCATGGAAAATATGTGTTAGAGCACTGCTCGGTCAAACTCGCATGCGTTGCTATCTCAAACATGTTTGTCAATGTTAGTGATCAAAACTATAAGTCTTGATTTCTAGCCTATTTGTAGATGTCTCGGACTAGGACATAGATAGTGTAGTTGAGCTTAAATCTCTCGACAATCATCTCTTGAAGACGAAGAACTACTAATGGGAGCTTGTGGAACTTCTTCGACAAAAGGTATGTGGAGACTTGAACTTATCTATCACTTGGAAAGTTTATTTCTACTATCTCCTATATTGAGACATAAGTCGTGTTACGATATAGTTTTCTTTATACACATTTGAGATTTCGAGCTGAGTATATCTCGCTTACATATTTCTCGAAATATGTGTTGGTAAGCTTTTAAACCCGACCAAGTTTATCTTATATCATGAGAAAATTGCCGAGTAACATCTTACATGGTTTGTGTGATACAATCATTTGGTGTAAGACTTGGAAGGTTTCAATAATGATTATTTCAATATCTTGAAAATTGCTTTGATGCTAATAGTGTGTGAAAACGGCTATTGACATTATAGAAGAATGTTTCAATGATTGAAATAAAGAGTTGATGATGTAACCATCGTTGGATATAAGCATATATAGTGTGTTCGCAAATTAGTGTATAAGTCCATAAACCGGAACCCAAGAGTATGCATATGTGTGTATATGAAATTGGTGAAGGAGACAGGTTAAGTATGTACGCATACTGGCGGAAGTTCTCAAACCGAGAATTTCTGCTGAGTTTGGGTTTTGTAAAACTCACAAACCAGTCACCTTAAGTACTTGTACGCATACTGGCGGAAGTTTTTGAACCAAAAATTTCTGCTGAGTTTGGAAACTTTACAAACTCAAAAACCGGTTGCTTAAGTACGCATACCTGTACGCATGCTTAAGCTGGTTACTCTGTCAAATCGGTCAAGTCCATGAACTTAAACATTTAAATCATAAGGAATGCAATCTTTGCAAAATGTGGTTATAATGTTTATGATTGACTCAAGTGAATCAAACCGATTTGATTTCAATTGTGTTTTCTAAACAATTGAAAAACTCTTTAACTAGTTTCATTTGAGTCATTTGAACTAGTTATGGTTAAGATGAATAAGGTTGATATGAGAGTAATCATATGGCTAACCTCGGTTAACTATTTGTGAACCAAACTAGTGTACACGTTTAGGTACGGCTACATAAACCTAAATGAGGGTACATTTCATTTGTGTGTAACAAGCTAAGTTCGATCTAATGGTTGAAAGATATTAGCTTGGTTGAATCAGGTTTTTCATCTAACGGTGAATATTGAATGCTTTGTTACCAAGGTAACTTAGATTGCAAACCATGATTTGAAAACCATATAAATGAGAACTCTAGTAACTGGGAAACTTAATCCCCACACCTCCTGTGTGTTACTAGTTGCATAACTAGAGTCGATTCTCCTTTAACCTTAGGTTTCTTCTCGTGACCCTGTTGGTTAACGACTTGAAGACCTCATTGGGATTGTGCAGCCAGGCCCAACTATTATCTTTGTAGTTGTGTGATCTAATCTTGATGTTTCTATCGTGTTAAGTGCAATTGGAATAATTGGCTCGAGATTTTATATCTCCGATAGGCAAGATAAAAAAGTAATCACAAACAAACTTCTTCTCATCGTTTGTGATTCCACAATAACTTGTTTCACTAGTCGATGAAGTTTATTGTGAGGTAATTGATAATACTAGGTTATTCTTCGGGAATATAAGTCCGGTTTATCAATTGGTTCCTGTTCACCTTGATTTATCAAAAGACGGAACAAAAACTCTTGGGTATTTCTGTGGGAGACAGATTTATTCAATCCTATAGACTTTTCTGTGTGAGACAGATTTGTCTATCAAGTCTTCGACTTTGGGTCGTAGCAACTCTTAGTTGTGGGTGAGATCAAATAAGGGAATCAAGTGCGTAGTATCCTGCTGGGATCAGCAATTGTACCTTGAATCAGTATGAGATTGATTAGGGTTAAACTACGGTCCAGTCCGAAGTTAATTGGTAGTAGGCTAGTGTCTGTAGCGGCTTAATACAGTGTGGTGTTCAATCTGGACTAGGTCCCGGGGTTTTTCTGCATTTGCGGTTTCCTCGTTAACAAAATTCTGGTGTTTGTGTTATTTATATTCCGCATTATATTTTGTTATATAATTGAAATATCACAGGTTGTGCGTTAATATCAATCAATTAGAATATCCAACCTTTGGTTGTTGATTTACATAGATTGACACTTGAACATTGGTCTTTGGTACCGTTCAAGTAACTCCTCTTAGATTCAATCGGGCTCGCAGATTTCTATTTGCTGATTGCGGATTGAATTAAGAGTTAGAGATATTAAACTCTTTGATATACTTTAATCTAGATTGAGTCTAACTGTCTAGTTGATTCTCTATAAAGTGTATTGGTGTAAGTCCTCTCAGATTGCCAAACGAATTTTTGGGTGCGGTGGTTAGACCCCCGTATTTTCAATTGGTATCAGAGCAGGCAAACACGTTAAAAACCTCATAAGTTTGTGTTCGTAGCGATCTAATATGGACAAAGGTGTTATCTCTATAAATGTACCACACCAGTCTTCGATGGCTGTAATTACTTATGGTGGAAAATTTGCATGCGTGTCTTTCTTCAAGCGCATGATTTTCAATCACGGGTTTATGTAGTTAATGGCTATAATGCTCCCGTTGTGGCAGTAAGAAATGTAAACGTTCCTAAGAACATTGGTGAATACAATCCTTCCTGCAAAGCAAAACTCCGACGATTTGAATGCCATCATACATGTCATTACCCCATATCTTCAGCACCATGTGAATATGTGCACTAGGTCTAAAGATGCTTGGGATATCTTAGAAACCGTATTCAAAGGTAATACCAGTGAAAAGGAAGCTAGGAGTTTAATCACAAAGTGCTGAAATTGTTAATGCATCTTTTGCATTGGGTAAGACTATTCCTGAAAAGGACATTGTGATGAAAATTCTCAGATCGCTGCCATCTAGATACGATTCTAAGAAGCATGCCATCGTTGAAGGAAATAACCTTGATGCTCTTTTTAGGAACACGTTGGTTGGAAAGTTAAATATCTTTGATCATGAGCACACATCCAAAATTGGAAAGGATGTTGCCTTCAAAGCACAAAAGAACACTAAATTACTTGACAAAAGTAAAAGTGTTTATGTCTCCGAGGATGATCTTTAGAGAGATCGATTCATCGATGAAGATCTTGACAAATCGGTCTTTATGATCACAAGACAGTTTATGGACCTTCTATTGAAGAGGAGTAAACGGTTTTCAAGAGAAAACCTAGGTCGTCGCTTAAACCTCACAATCGCGTTCCTCCTAAAAACAAGGATGCTGACGAGGCTGATGATGAGGATATGCCACAGTGCTTTAAGTGTAAAGGTTTTGGTCATTTTGCAAATGAGTGTCCAAATCGTATAAAATACACTGGAAACAAAGGTCTTGCTGCAACTCTTGATGAAATGTCTGATCACTATGATTCCAATGAAGACGAAAAATCTAGTGTTGCACTTCTTTGTGAAGATATTGATTTTGATAATTGTAGCAATACATACATCAATCTTGATATTCTTCCAGAAAGAAACCCAACCAATCTGGAAGAAGAAATTAACCTTTCTGTTGGAAACTCTCTGTCTGATTTTTCAGGTTCCACTCTGTGCCTTGCAGCTTGCACATCTCTGGCGTCTGAATTAGCTTATCCATTGACATGCTCTTACTGTTCACTCAAGGGTCATGAACTTTCAAAGTGTTTCGAGTATAAACACAATATGATACATGTCAAGGTACTTCAACGAAGAGCAAATCGCCTAGCAAACAAGCTTAAACTTGTTAAAAAAAACCGCTGAGGTATGTAAGATTTTATCCTCTTAAAAGAAGTTAGTTTCCAAAGACAGGTCAAGACCACTAGAGAAAAGAGTATGGTCTAAACACTTTGATAGACATGGATCTATGAATTCCTTTCAAAAGGGTCATGGTGGACAAATTGTTGTTCACCACAGCACAACTTAATTGTGTTGTTATGTGCATCTTGTCTCATGTGCTTGATTAAAAGAGACACGAACTTGCACACCTCAGGCTTATAAAGAAAAATAAAATAAAACTTGTTTTGTTTTGCTTTTCTTAGATTTGTTGTATGATTTGGAATTCTTTTCATATCTAATTGGTATTGGAAGGAACCTCCCTGTTTATCGAAAGAGGGTTATTCTCGACTATTCCACTCTCTTTAGGGTCGTGAATCGTGCGTGCATGAACCTGTGTGATTAAAAGGTTCCATAACCCTACATTCCTTTTTCCTTATTTGAAACTCTTTTCATCTTAAGACTGCCTGTTGAGTTTATATTTTGATTTCCTCTCACAAAACCATACACGTATGGAGACTCCAAGCATCATGTGTTCAGATAGAAAAGATGTTAATATGATTGTTAAGCCATCAATCATAAAGGAAAAAGAAAAATATCCGTTGCCTCCAACTTTGAAAAAAAAAAAAAAGAATGTGAGGAAGCCAAGAGTTTTTCCTTCAAATTCTCAGAAGTTTTCTGATGTTCTTGAAGAGTTGAAGGAAGCAAGAAAGGAGATTAAGCAAATAAATGCTTTTGTTATGAGGACTCTCGAAATTCAGAAAGCCCTGGTTCGACATCATCATCCTAGAAGGTTCGTTGGAATCGAATCCTTTCTCCATGAACCCTATGTACCTATGGTTGTTGACGACAAGGAGTTCGGGGACGATAAATAATTCTTCAGAGGTCTCAATGTCTAGTAAATCTTCTTTTTGTGTTTTTAGAAGAATAACTAGGGTTTGGAATATCCATTATTGTGAGTACACATAGCTATGTCCAACGATTTTCATCTTCATTGTTTTTAGATTTATTTATTTAAATTCTAAAGTATTTTTTTGGAAGATGATTTTTGCAATTTTAATCTTTATGATTTTATATATTGCAAATTGTTGATGGAATATGTTGTTTACGTCCGTGAACCTGTGACTGTCCCATACTTGTTCAAAAGTTATCTCTATTATGTCGATATGAATGTATTGATGGAAGATAGAATGAACTTTTGACATTACAAAAGTTAAAGCCTTTTATATCATGTTTTGATAAAAAGAAAGGATAAAACTTTTGTTTACAAGGATTAAGTCTATTATATGTCATTGTGCAAATAGTGATGGAAAATAGAATGAATCCTTGTCTATTTCGCAGTATTTGGTCGATCTCCGATCCACAATCTTTTTGTGCATATACTGTGTTGTTCCATATGGTTTCTTATGTTGAGCACAATCAACTGAGTTGATTATTCGCTTGATTAACTTAGTTGTTGCTCCGTGAGGTTCCCTATGTCGAACATGATCAACTAAATTAATCAGTCTTTTGGTTATTTTAGTTGTTGCTCCGTAAGTTCGCTTATGTCAAGCATGACCAATTAAATTGATCGCTTTTTGTGGTTAATTGGTTGTGTATTTCGATTGAATTAATCATGGGTTCTCTTGTGATTAATTTGGTTGTATTTTTTCGATTGAACTAACTATGGGTTCTCTTGTGGTTATTTCAATTGAATATTTTTGGATACAAATTCATGTTTTCATGTAATTTGTTTGTCCAAAGAAATCCTTCTTTTCTTGTGAAAGTAAGGTCGCCTTTGTTGTTCCTTCGAGGATGACATTTTATGGGGGAGAGTTCTTTTGAACTTGTGCTTAATTGCCAAATATTTGTGGGGAGTGCGGCTGTGGAATTTTTAGGGGTTATCTTGTATCTTCATAACTCCTTGATGAATGCATTTAGCTTCGGCTTTAAAAAAAATATGATTGCATCTAAATTTGTTGGTATGTTAATACACCTTTTGGTGATGATGTATCTCCATGAAAATTTCATTAGGATCCCACTAATTTTCGTACCTTTGCCAATTTTTTTGACAAAAAGGGGGAGAATTAATGTGTAATTCACACTACAATTACATATGGTTTACGGATCATTATGTAAGGGGGAGTGGTTTTCATGTTGAGATATGTATTGACTAAGGGGGAATGATGCATATCACCATAGTGTTATTGTCAAAGTTGTGATACAATTGAACTTTGATGTTGTGTAATAATACTATGACATTGTATAACAATGATTGAGAGCATTTTGTTTTCTCATTGTTATAGCTAAGTATCTTCAACAACTGTGATGCTGAACTTACAACCTTTAGGATCATGGGTTACTTGGAAGTGACGAAGATTTCGAGTCGCATTGAAGATGCCATGGAGATCAAGCATGTGGACAAGAAGCTTATTTTTTATCTTTTTTGTAATCCATATGTATTGATAGTTTTGTCACTAAAATTGATGAAGGGGAGATTGTTAGAGCACTGCTCGGTCAAACTCGCATGCGTTGCTATCTCAAGCATGTTTGTCAATGTTAGTGATCAAAACTATAAGTCTTGATTTCTAGCCTATTTGTAGATGTCTCGGAATATGACATAGATAGTGTAGTTGAGCTTAAATCTCTCGACAACCATCTCTTGAAGATGAAGAACTACTAAGGGGAGCTTGTGGAACTTCTTCGAAAAAAGGTATGTGGATACTTGAACTTATCTATCACTTGGAAAGTTTATTTCTACTATCTCCTATATTGAGACATAAGTCGTGTTACGATATAGTTTTCGTTATACACATTTGAGATTTCGAGCTGAGAATATCTCGCTTACATATTTCTCGAAATATGTGTTGGTAAGCTTTCGCTTCGACCAAGTTCATCTTATATCATGAGAAAATTACCGAGTAACATCTTACATGGTTTGTGTGATACAATCATTTGGTGTAAGACTTGGAAGGTTTCAATAATGATTATTTCAATATCTTGAAAATTGCTTTGATGCCAATAGTGTGTGAAAACGGCTATTGACATTATAGAAGAATGTTTCAATGATTGAAATAAAGAGTTGATAATGTAAATATCTTTGGATATAAGCATATATAGTGTGTTCGCACATTAGTGTATAAGTCCATAAACCGGAAGCCTAGAGTATGCATATGTGTGTATACGAAATTGGTAAAGGAGACAGGTTAGGTATGCGTACACGCATACTGGCGGAAGTTCTCAAACCGAGAATTTCAGCTGAGTTTGGGTTTTGTAAAACTCACAAACCAGTCACCTTAAGTATGGCGGAAGTTTTTTGAACCAAAAATTTCTGCTGAGTTTGGAAACTTTACAAACTCAAAAAACGGTTGCTTAAGTACGCATACTTAAGCTGGTTACTCTGTCAAATCGGTCAAGTCCATGAACTTAAACATTTAAATCATAAGGAATGCAATCTTTGCAAACCGTGGCTATAATGTTCATGATTGATTCAAGTGAATCAAACCGATTTGATTTCAATTGTGTTTTCTAAACAATTGAACAACTCTTTAACTAGTTTCATTTGAGTCATTTGAACAAGTTATGGTTAAGATGAATAAGGTTGATATGAGAGTAATCATATGGCTAACCTCGGTTAACTATTTGTGAACCAACCTGGTGTACACGTTTAGGTACGGCTACATAAACCTAAATTAGGGTACATTTCATTTGTGTGTAACAATCTAAGTTCGATCTAACGTTTGAAAGATATTAGCTTGGTTGAATCGGGTTTTCATCTAACAAGAATATTGAATGCTTTGTTACCAAGGTAACTTGGATTGCAAATCCGATTTGAAAAACATATAAAGGAGAACTCTAAAGAATCGAAACCTAATCTCCACACCTCCCGTGTGTTACTAGTTGCATAAATAGAGTCGATTCTCCTTTAACCTTAGGTTTCTTCTCGAGACCTTGTTGGTTAACGAATTGAAGACTTCATTGGGATTGTGCAGCCAGGCTCAATTATTATCTTTGTAGTTGCATGATCTGATCTTGTCATTTCTATCGTGTTGAGTGCAATTGGAATAATTGGCTCGAGATTTTATATCTCCGATAGGCAAGATAAAAAAGTAATCACAAACAAACTTCATCCCATCGTTTGTGATTCCACAATAACTTGTTTCACTAGTCGATTAATTTTATTGTGAGGTGATTGATAATATTAGGCTGTTCTTCGGGAATATAAGTCCGGTTTATCAATTGGTTCCTGTTCACCTTGATTTATCAAAAGACGGAACAAAAACTCTTGGGTATTTCTGTGGGAGACAGATTTATTCAATCCTATAGACTTTTCTGTGTGAGACAGATTTGTCTATCAAGTCTTCGATTTTGGGTCGTAGCAACTCTTAGGGTTCAACTACAATCCAGTCCGAATTTAATTGGTAGTAGGCTAG
>JAJJWW010014203.1:0-60023 GCA_023531295.1 Papaver armeniacum | reverse complement strand
CATACCTATTAGTAAGGCCACATAGGCAGTCGCCTAGGCCCCCAAATATTTTTATTTTTTATTTTTTTTGATATATAGTAATTTTTGTGAATTTCTCCCAACCGAAAAACATAAAACTATTAATTTGCATTGTAATCGCTACAAAATTCTAGAATTTTTTATCGGGGAACTTTTTTTCTGGACCAATTTTAGTTTTTTCTATATAAGAAGTCCACCAATAAGATTGCATATATGAAAAGCCCAAAATTAGTTATAATAAGATTTGTTTACAAAAATAACCTTTTATTTAATTAAGAAAATTAATAAATAAAAAACGGGAAGTCATATAACACCCTAAAATACCTCCATACGAGATTTGGTGATTTTTTTTTACAAATAATCCTAAAATAACTCCCTAAGTGTAAATTCAGTTTAATTTTGGTTTGTGAAAATTACCATTTTTTACAAGTTCCAGGCGTGAATATTACCATTTTCATGGAAAATTACATTTTTCACATGTGAAATTTGTGATAAATTCCAATTTCCTTGTAATTAGTTTTGTGAATAGTTTAGTTTTCACATAAATAATTTTTTAGTTTTCATCCATAAAAAATGTTACTGTTAGGACCTGAAAATTCTTGTTTTCACCCGTGATCGGCATTATGTGCTATTGTTACGAAAAAAAAAATTCCAATTTTCAGTAGTGTGATTGATGAAAATTTTAGTTATCACCTATCAAAATTGATCAAAATTGATGAAAATTTCATTTATCACCTATAATGATTTCATACACTGTTTCACTTTCAATAGTCATCCACTAAATAGAATCAACCACATGAGGATTTGTTTCAAATTAATAGATACATGTAATCCACTTCTACATATACATGCTTATCTCAATTTGCAAACAAGTGCAACACACTTCACATAACAAAAGATGCTCCAACATGCCGTGATATCTGTAGTGGAGTACTGAGAGATGGATCAATATTCAAACTGCTGATGAGCAGTATATACGCTCTTCAAGACTTGTTCCTCGTATAGTCATGCAAGTGAAACAATCAAAGTCCAATATGAAACCCAATAAGAGTTTATCTCTAGAAGAAAGATACATACTTTTCAACAAAGGCTTTCACCATCCTTCTCTTTTCATCTAGTGGTACAAGTTTACAATAGCTTTTACGTTTTGATGCATCAGATGGAACAAATGCAGCAAAAGTCCTATTGCGCTGGATGTTTGATTCCCATACTGCAGTTGTAATTTTTTACTTTTCTTAGAATCAGAAAAGGAAGAGTTCTTGGATAAAAAGGAGACTCGTCTTGCTGCCTGCATCACTTCCAGCCTAAAAACGAAAACTTCAAAACCATCAAAAAGGAACGGATAGAGATCGACATTATGCACCCTAGAAAAATGAAGAGATAGATGAAGATTAGAGATATATGAAGATTATGAAGGAGTGAGTCAGAGACGGTGAATTTTAGATCCATAAAATTCGGATCGTAAAATTTGCTAAATAATGCTAACAAATAACTCCCGTAAATTAGGATCATGATTATTTAGTAATAGATAAAGGTTAATTTAGTCCTACATAAAATGTGAAACTATAAATTCAATCTAAAACTATTAATCTTAACCGTAGATCTAGTAATTTGGGCTACAAATATATGACATTTTAATGATGGGTTTCTAGAAGAGAGAGGAACCAAACTTGGGTTCCTCAGAAATTTTCACTTTATCCATTAGCCAAAGTTTTAACGATTTGGGTCTAAAATTTGTTTCTACAAAATCCCAGAATTTCTTATCCGTTTGCCCAAATTTTTACTATTTTAGTCCAATAAAACTTTAGCCAATTAGTATCCAACTTTCTACAGTACGAAATTAAAAACTTAACCAACTAGCTAATTTTTTTATATTTTCTTTATGATAGCAATTTAAAGGCGTCGTGTAACAAGCCTAAAAATTATCTAAAGTGTGACATGGGTTCCGATATTGATGGCCGATATGACTTGTACGTTGAAATGAAAGTTTTAAAAATTATTTGCCACAAGAAACTGAAAGGGAAAATGAATTTTTGATTTTGTTTAAAGATATGGAAAATTTCTTTTACAAAAATTGCATATATGATTTTATTGAAAATTCCAGTTACAGTTGTCTCAGTAGAAAGAATTTTTCAAAGTTACACATGATCAAGTCTAATTTTCATTCAACGATGTCACAATATTTTTACTTTTTTTTCGATAACCTAGCAATGTTATCCATCGAGGATGATATCATCAAGGAAACCAGGAAGTTCAATTTTAATAGATTTGTTACTTTTATGTAATCGGTTTTATTGTGCTATGTATATCCGTTTCAAAAAATTAGGCTAGCTTTATATACAAATTACGCATGAAATAAACCTTTTTTTTTTTTTTGAAACGGAAGGAGTACATGGCTTATGGTATCTTTTTATTTTAAACAATAGGTTTAGGCTCCAATTTTAATTTTGCCCTAGGGCCCTTAAAAAATTTGGTACGGCTCTACGCCAACATTATAAATGTACTCTTTTACATATTTAACCTTGTTGTTATTGCATTATTACGAAGGTATAGAAATTGTTTATGTCCTGAACTCATAATAGCCTGTTTGGATAGCATATGAGAAATTTTACTTTTGAAGTCGAAAAGTCAAAAATCAGTTTGGGTACCGTAAAAACGACTTCTAGAAATCATAAAGTTAACTTTTTTTTTCTTTCTTTTTAGAGGAGAAAAGTTAAACTAGAATAAGTTTTGATACCAAAAGCAGAAGTCAATCCTATAAGTCATAAACAAAAATAAATTGCTTCAATAAAAGTTAGCTTTGTTGTTCCAAGATATCATTCTGAAATTATTTGTCAAACTAACTTTTGATTGTTTGCCTTTATTAAGTCGAAAGTGCAAATAACCGGCTGTTTGGATACACACCTAGAAGTTTTTTTTTTGACTTCTGGAAGCAAAAAAGTCAGAAGTTAGTTCGGGTACACAATTTCTGATACGGGATGTATTTGAGGCCTTTTCTTATGCAAGACGTTTTAGTCAGTCCATATCCATCATTGAGTCTGTTCTGTTAGGATTTCTTTTATTTCTGTTAGTTTGATAGTTTGCAAGCCTATAAGATAAGTCAAAAGGAGTTATTCGGGATTATCTTACGAGTAAAGTTGTTAAGATAAAAACTTCACACGCGCGTATGTGAAGTTATGGTCAGTCAAGGGTCTGCTAGGTTAATTAGAACTATAAGTATCTATTGTTATTGCATTTGTAACTTAGCTTGGTTTAGCTCATCTTGATTAATGAAAAGTATGCTTGGTTTAATCATTTGATTGTTTGATTAACTCTTGGATTAGAGTCGGTCTTGCTCTTTGCTCGTGGATTGGAGTGTTCTATCATCGCCTTAAGGAGAGGATTTTTCTTGTCTTTTATCGCTTCCGCTTGTGCCATATCAATTTCTGAATGACTTCTGGAAGCAAAAAAGTTAACTTTTTGTGAAGTAAAATCTGCCTTTTGCTTCTTGTATCCAAACACTCTATAAGCACATCCAGTGGGAAGACAAAAGCAAAACCTAATACAAGAAGAAAAGAAAAAAATGAGGGAAAGAGCCAACTCGAAACCCAAAACAACAACAAATTCTCCAAGGTAAAACAATTGACCACAACCATAGAATGAGAAACCAAAGGTAGTGGGAGAAAATTTAGACAACATACAATAGGCCGGGGAAAGTAGTGACTATGGAATCCCATCTTCTAAAATATTCACTGCAGTAGTCCCATGCTTCAGAGATATGAAAGACTTCTCTTTAAATATAACCCATGATTTTACTAACTATAGTTCATTTAACTTTGGGAAGTAGCTTAATTATATTCCTTGATTTTATTAATCATAGTCCATTTGATCTTGGTCAGTAGAATTTGACTATAATTTTAAGTTTTACTTATTCATAGCTACAAACTAGGTTAGTGAGTCATTGAATTTGTGTGTCCCGAAATTAACGAGCAATGACTCAGTGGCCAAATATCTATATCTATGTTTCTGCCTCTTTCTCTTTGTCTCTGGCTTCAACATATTTAATGACAGAGACTCTTAAGGATCATTTATCAGAACAGTATGATGTTAATATGATGCTAGTCAACCTTTACCTTATTTAATCACATGTCATTGTCCTGCTATCGAAAATGAGGATAATCTAAATACGTTGGACAGGGTGGACATGGATCGTACTCGGGAGTTGTGGCATCAATATATTTAACTAGAAAAGCAAAATAACTAAGTTTTTGTCTCATTGCCTGATTACTTAATTTTTCGCATAGGTTTTTTTGAGCATTTCCAATTTTGATTTTTTGATAATTTGGATTCTTTTTTGATACCATTACATGTGGATTGCAGAAGTAAGGTGATGAAGAGGATCTATCAAGCAACTTTGAGGATCTATTGAAGGGATTAAGTTATTTAATTAAAATTTAATTTGTTGAAAGTTAGTGAATCACCAGATGGGATACCTTGATATAATGAACATGATTAATTAGAGAAGTTAATCATACTCACGTCATTTTTTTTTAATGTCACTCTTATCCTGGCGGGTCTGCGAGAAGAGATAATGTTGTTGTAATCCTTTACTCATTTTTATATCACATCCGATTTTAATCTGAACGATAAACATTAATTTTGAGTTGCCCTAGATCACGATTTGCAATATTCAATTGACTCGGTAGAAGGTTTGAATCGGTTCCATTTCGAGTTGATTCAACTGACTAATTCTAAAATCCTTATACTGTAACTCAATTTGGATATTTTGGGTCATGAAATGGTGTATACTACACCAAATTTCCGGATTCGTAACAGGAATTCGTAACGGCTTATGGGCCGTTACGAATTTCCCGTTACAAAAGGCCGTTACTAAATTTTTTATAGGCGTGCCACTCACACGCTTGGTCACACTTGGGTCGTAACACCTTGAGTATGTGCGTGTGCCACTCACATGCGTACCATTATATTTCCACCCACGATGAGTTATAGCAGAGGATATTTCCTCCCCACGAGTGTGCCATTCACATGCGTGAATTCTATGGATAACCTAGCTGTTGAAAGAAAATCGTGGTTCAGTTTCATTTTTCATTTTTCTCCCTTCTGCTCTGCATCTGTTCTTCCTCTGAGGCGATGAAACTAGGGTTTCAATCACAGAGATCGTATTAGCCGAGAAACATCATAGAAATCTGTTGAATCTTTTCAATACCTATCAATCATCGAACTGTGTAAGTGTTAACCGATTTGTTTTTCGATTTTTAGGGTTCATTTTTTTTTAATCGATCTGTTTTTTAAGGCTTCGTTTCATCTTTATTTTTAGTTTTTCCAGTCTTGGTGTTGGTGACCCTTGAATCTAAAACGATTTGTTTCATATGAAGGAAAGGTGTTGGTTTTGAATCTTTGAGTTAGTCAATCTCAGTGGTCGATCAGGAGAAAACAAAAGGGAATCTTTGTTGTTCTTATTTTGGGATTGAAGGTACAAATTCTACCTTGAAAGTTTTTGGTTCGGCCGATTGAATTGGGTGAGATGATTTATTGATTATTCTACAATTCTTACTTTTGCATAGATTTCTCAATCTGTATTTGTGAGACTTAAGGTTGCTATTGAATTCTTATCTATGTAGTTCTGAGTTGTGGAAGGAGATATGATCTGATAAAGTTTAAAATTAGGCTTTCCCGAAATTTATTATTCGTCATGAAGTTTGGGTTCTACAGCAACTTAGCTAATTTATGTTAGAAATCTTGTTCCAGATTACTATTAGGATGTTTAATGTGTTGTTTGCTGTGATGATGGAAGGAGGTATAGCTGAAATGGGTGCTTGTTTGAGCATTTGCAGCTGAGTTAGGTGGTGAATTGAAATTGCAGGAAGGATGGAAGGAGGTGGCTGAAATGGGTGCTTGGTTCTGGTGATGCAGTTTGAGGTCATAAGGAAGGATTGCTAGGTCAAAGAGTAGTGTTGTTGTATTATATGACAGCAGAATGAGTTGCAGAATGGTGGATGTTTGGTTGGGAATTGCCGGAAATAACAGAATGAGTTGCAGCTGGGATTGCAACTAGATGAACATTGCAGGGAAGTGATTGAAGCTGCAGAATGGTGCTCTAAATGGCAGTTGCAGTTGAAGCTGAATGGAAACTGCAGGTATATTGATAGTTTCCTTTCCATTCAATTCTAATACTTATTTATCTGTGTTTTTTTATAGAGTGGATTGATGATTTGATGTTTTTGGTTTTGATTTTATAGATGTGAAGAAGAAGTGGGAGAGTAGTTCATGTGGTAGGAAGCTGCTTGAGTAGTAACATTTATATGATAAGATGCTTGAATTTATAAGATGTCAATGATTTTGTTTGTGTGCTTGAGGTTATATAAGTGGTTGTCTTACCAAGATCAAAGTTGTATTTAAATGCAGGGAAAGTATGGAATTGTGGAGTTTCTGCTGTGAGATGGATGGAGGATATGAAGGATAAGGAAACGGTGGTTCTACTGAGAACGGTGTAGAAGCAGACATTGCCTTTCCTACAGGTTTCTTTCTAAATTGGTACAACCTTTTCCTTACCATTTTTTGTTTTAAGCTGCAACCATTTAATAAAAATGTTTCTTGTTTTAAGTTGCATCCATGGAATTACAGGGTTGCAGCTCATTGTACACCTAACAATGGTGATAAGTCTTACCTAGTGTAAAGGAATATAACTGCTGCTGGTACAATATATACATTGCATTTATTTTTCCATGTGCAGAAACTACCTTCATGTCTTTTTTATTTTTCTATACTTCTATTAGGAATGTCTTTGATAACCGATGATAAGATAATTACCTTCGTGTCTTTTTTCTTTTTCTATACTTCTATTCCTTCATTTTTCCATGTGCTTTACAAATTCTTGCAGTCTTTTTTATGTGTAAAACTTAGTTCCAGCAGTAGTTTTCATCTGATGGAATTTTGGCAGTGTCCAGGCGTATAAATTTGCATGTATTGTTGTTTTTGTGACATTTAATTTGTATCAATGAGGTTCTGAACAGATATTTGGTAATGCTTTTAATTTCTGCCAATGACATCTTGGTATTTTGCTAATTTCTATTGTGGTTTTCTACTTAATGGATCTATATTGTGATGATGATACATATGGCCTTATGACTCTTGCAGTCCCTGTTGGAGCTATTGCGTCATTTAGGAAAATGAAAAAGCGTACCCAAAACAATGAATTGGTGGTGGCTGCTCTCCGGAAGTCATCTCTGCTTGTGAGTTTGTTACCATCTTATAAATGAACTTAATGGCCTGCCATTCAAGTTGTAAGTTCAGATGGGAAGAAAGTAAAACGGGCTCGTCCTTTGCCTGTTATAGATGTCAAGGAGGCACAGGTATCTTTTGTTACTTTAGAAATCAGCCTTTTTCACTCGCCTTATTAATTAAAAGATCGTCTCTGATATTTATACAAGAATTTATATTTCATATCATACATCTCCTTATCGCCTTACGCAATTCATTGTTAATACTTTTCTGAGCAGGTTACAAGTGATAACGCAGTGGCCAGAGAATTGGCTCTAAAGGAGGGACTTATGGTAACAATTTTCTCTGTCGTTTTGTACATACATATTGTTACTCTAACACTAAACACTCTTATATTACTACTTTTCTTGACATCGGTATGACGTCCAATTTATTTGATCTTGTGTATTTACTTTTATATAGATTGGGATCTCCTCCGGAGCTAACACAGTTTCTGTACCTAAACTTGCACCAAGGCCAGAGAACAAAGGAAAACTCATTGTGGTATGTACATAAATGCCCTGTCAATCTCTTGTGTCTGTTACATCACACTACATGAATCAGCGTCCATTTTTTCTTTAGAAACTTGTACCATTTCACTAGGCCTGTCAACATTTCTATTACATGTCTCGGTGATATACCTTATTGGAATGCTGGATAAATTAGTTGAAGGAACATGTATATGGAAGAAAGTAGTTCTTCCATATACCTTACTGAACATGTACCTTATTGAAATGTTGAAATTCCTTGAGCATGTGGTTTCTATGTAGTTTCTGCTTATAGTGATTTAGGGAGAATGAACTGAACTTAGGAACTTAGTAGGTTTCAATGACTTCGCTCAGAATTTGATACTTATACAGTTAACAGTTTTTTTTTTGGGTACTTAAAAGAATTTGTATTCTTTTTGAGTTTGTATTCTTTTTTTGAATTGATTGAATGTTAGTGAATTGATTGACTGAAGAAAGTATTGAATGTGGATTATGGATGGAATGTAAGGTGTATACAGGATATTTAGAATGCCCGACTTTTTCTTGTTTGATCCTTGTTGATTTCTGATCCAAATACATTTCTCTAATGCAGATCAACTTCTGGGATCAAAGAGGCTCACACTTCAGTTCAAGGAAAGCGGG
Organism: Papaver armeniacum; assembly: GCA_023531295.1. NCBI lineage: Eukaryota > Viridiplantae > Streptophyta > Magnoliopsida > Ranunculales > Papaveraceae > Papaver > Papaver armeniacum. The sequence continues at coordinate 51,615 of JAJJWW010014203.1, read as the reverse complement.
TTAGGCATGGCAAGGGCATGGACTCTGCGGGCTGGTCTAAGTGTGGTTTTAGCTAAATATTTTGTGACCTTTGTGCACTGCCTCATCTTTGTCAGGAACCATGTGCATCACAAGGGTGGAGAATAAAGCAGCTTCAAGTTTTGTAAGTTCCATGTATTCAAGTTTTGTAAGTTTTGTAGGAAGTTAGAAGTTTCTATATGTTCCCTTAGAAATTTGACACTTAACAAAAAAAAAAAAAAGGTTGGTACTTAGATAAATTTCTGTTATTTGATTGTATGAATCTGATATGAATTGAATGAATGTGATATGAATAGATTGAAGAAATTATTATTGAGTGTGGATGATATTGAAAGTTGTATGCAGTGTATTGAATTTAGAATTCCGGCTTATTTCCGGCAGAAAAATTACTGATTTTTTTGCTGTTACAAAAAAGTTCGTAACGGCTCGTCAACGTTACGACAACGCTGTTACAAAAAAAATTCGTAACGGCCCTGAGCTGTTACCACGTGGCAAATTCGTAACGGCTTAAACCTGTTACGAGGGCCGTTACAAATGAAATTCGTAACGGCCACAAAGTCGTTACAAAAAAATGTAACACCCACTTTTGCAACAGGCGAGAGCCGTTACAACCCGTTTTAGTAACGGCTTGGGTCTGTTACGAATCCAGGAATTTGGTGTAGTATATAATTAATAAATGAAGACTCTTTTATGGGTTATAAATAAAGTTGGTTATGGTTAATAAAATTATTAGCTATATTTAAGAGAAACCATATGCAATATCTCATTCTGCACACCATTGTATATGTTAGAGCACTGCTCGGTCGAACTCGCATGCGTTGCTATCTCAAGCATGTTTGTCAATGTTAGTGATCAAAACTATAAGTCTTGATTTCTAGCCTATTTATAGATGTCTCGGGCTAGGACATAGATTATGTAGTTGAGCTTAGTTTTCACGGCGTTCATCATTTGAAGACGAAGAACTACTAAGGGAATCTTGTGGAACTTCATCGACAAAAGGTATGTGGAGACTTAAACTCATCTATCACTTGGAAAATCTATTTTTACTTTATCTCCTATATTGATACATAAGTCGTATTACGATATAATTTTTTATATACACATTTGATATTTCGAGCTGAGTTTATCTCGCTTACATATTTCTCGAAATATGTGTTGGCAAGCTTTCGCTTCGACCAAGTTCATCTTATATCATGAGACAATTGCCGAGTAACATCTTACATGGTTTGTGTGATACAATCATTTGGTGTAGACTTGATATATTTCGATAATGATTATTTCAATATCTTGAAAATTGCTTTGATGTAAATAGTGTGTGAAATCGGTTATTGTCATCCTCTAAGAATGTTTCAATGATTGAAATAAAGAGCTTAGAATCTTGTAACCATCTTTGGATATAATCATATAGTGTGTTCGCACATTTGTGTATAAGTCCAAAACCGGGAACCAAATATATACATACTCATGTGTGTGTACTAAATGGTTGATGGAGACTGGCTAAGTATGCGTACATGCTCAGTACGCATACTAGCATAAGTTCACGTCCGTGAATTTCTGCTGAGTTAGGAAATCAAAACCAACTCAAAACAGTTACCAAAGTATGCGTACGGGTATGCATACTGGCGGAAAGTTCACGTCCGTGAATTTCTGCTAAGTTTGAAAACCAAAACAAACTCAAATCCGGTTACTTAAGTACGCATACCCATACGCATACTTAAGTGGTTACTTTCTAAAATCGGTCATGTACATGAACCTAAACATTTATAAAATAAGGAATGCAATTCTTTGCAAACCGTGGCTATAATGTTCATGTATTGATTCGAGTGAATCAAAGCGATTTTGCTTCAATTGTGTTCTTGTATAATTCTATGAGAATATAGCAATTGAACATCTCTTTAACTAAGTTCATTTGAACTAGTTATGGTTAAGATGAATAAGGTTGATATGAGAGTAATCATATGGCTAACCTCGGTTAACTATTTGTGAACCAACATGGTGTACACGTTTAGGTACGGTAACATAAACCTAAATGAGGGTACATTTCATTTGTGTGTAACATGCTAAGTTTGATCTAACGGTTGAAAGATATTAGCTTAGTTGAATCAGGTTTTTCATTTAACGGTGAATATTGAATGCTTTGTTACCAAGGTAACTTGGATTGCAAACCCTGATTTGAAAATTATATAAAGGAGAACTCTAGCAATCAGGAAACCTAATCCCCACACCTCTTGTGGGTTACTAGTTACATAACTAGAGTCGATTCTCCTTTAACCTTAGGTTTCTATCGAGACCCTGTAGGTTAACGACTTAATTGGGATTGTGAAGCCAGGCCCAACTATTCTCTTGTAGTTCCGTATTCTGATCTTGCCCGATTCTATCGTATTGAGTGCAATTGAAATAATTGAAGCGAGATTAATTTCTCCGATAGGCAAGATAAAAGTAATCACAAAATCTTCGTCTTATCATTTGTTATTCCACAATATCTTGTTTCGCTAGTCGATTAAGATTATTGTGAGGTGCTTGATAATACTAGGCTATTATTCGGGAATATAAGTCCGATTTATCAATTGGTTCTTGTTCACCTTGATTTATCAAAAGACGGAACAAAAACTCTTGGGTATTTCTGTGGGAGACGGATTTATTTAATCCTATAGACTTTTCTCGTGTAAGACAAAGTTTGTTTATCAAGTCTTCGACTTTGGGTCGTAGCAACTCTTGGTTGTGGGTGAGATCGGCTAAGGGAATCAAGTGCGTAGTATCCTGCGGGATCGGAGACCTAAGGAGCGCAATTGTACCTTGAATCGTGTGAGATTGATTAGGGTTCAACTACAACCCACTCAAAGTTAATTGGTAGTAGGCTAGAGTCTCGTATAGACTTAATACAGTGTGGTGTTCAATTTGGACTAGGTCCCGGTTTCCTCGTTAACAAAATTTTGGTGTCTGTGTTATTTCTTTTCTGCATTATATTTTGTTATATAATTGAAATATCACAGGTTGTGCGTTAAGATCAATCAATTAGAATATCCAAACATGCGCAGGAATTTTCATGTTTGAAGTCGCAAACTATGAAGCCGATGTGAGTATACTTCTACTTGTTTATTATTTTTTCTAAACAGTTTATTAAAGAACTAAGGGTGAAATACAGATGTACCCCTATTTTTTTAGGCACATACAGATGTACCCCGTTTTTTTGAATTTTACAAATGTACTCCTGTTTTGACCGTTATTTTGAAAAAATGTTAATGGAGAGTTATCCTCCACGTCAGCAATTAAGTCCACTTAAAAAAACTGTTTAGTCCTTTGAATCACCAAGTAAACCAGGAACCTGTTTAACTGTTTTAAATCACCAATTTAACCTCTTAACTCGGATCGTCTATAACATAAAACCAATGAACAAACTCTAAAAACAAAGTATTTTTTTTTTTCATTATTCAATCTAAATCCAATGAACATTACTTAAATTCATTAAAAACTGTATATCATAGAAAACATTATTCTTTCCATCTAATTAAAACAAAAATACATAAAACATAACCTAAAAGTAGAAATCAGTTCTAGATATAAGACACTATAGTGGATCTGAATCATCTGATCTTCATCAATGGGTTTGACACTCTGTTGTTCACCCCTCCATAAACTTCAATAGTTGTAGATGTTGACTTTCCCCTCAAAAATGACATCTCCCCACAACCATTACATTTTAAAAGAATCTCAATGTTCTGATCTGTTCAAATATATTCAACCATTCCATTAGTTCGAACAATTGCATTTACTCAAATATAACTATAGCATTATTCTAATTTTAACTCTAGCATTTTTATAAACTATTGTCGTTTTGAATCAAGCTATTGAGAACCAGATCATAAGGGGAATGACCTTCCACTACAAGAAAAACATCTAATAACAGCACGGGAAAACAGTGTCTCCCTGCACAGAACTATAAGAAAATACAGAATGATCAAGTGTGGGTCATGGGGACTCAAAAACTGCAGATAAGAAGCTGCTGTTTTCCAGGACTACCGGCTTCGTGGTTGCTAAATTGTGTTTCCAGAAGAACTATGAGAGCATCATTATCCAAGAAAAAATTGAATGGTTAAACAGAGTAATACATGGAGTAAGAATCCGGGGAAGAATTTGAGCACCAACTACACTACATCCCTTATAATAAGTTAGTACGCTATAGTTTAGAATCCGATTAATAAAGTACCGAGTCAATCCATCAGTTAAAAATTAAGGTCTGAACTAGCAAATTGGCAGCACCAACAACATTTAATACTAGCTAATTATGGGGAAAAAAGGAAGCAGCATACCTCAAGGATATTAGAATTCAATCTCAGCTACACCACATTATGAGGTGCCTGCTGTCAGTCGTACTTGATATGTTGAGATGGTTTGTTCCCTTCATTTTTAGCATCACATCCTTCTCCTACATTCAATTGCCTTCTGCAAATTCAGACCAAAGAAATATTACCGATTTCCGTTAGAATGAGTTCCATTACTGAATCAATGAACAGGTTTATGTTTACAATTCACTTATATATATTAATAGCTCAATAAACTTTCCTGAATTGATATGTGAGCCCACAATCATGTTCGGATGAAAAACACGAAATGTGAAGGTCAAGGCGGTTTGCCTATCATCGCGACGAAATCGACAAGCATATAATAAGAATCGACTTATTTGCTTAGTTAATCTTTGTTTATATAAAATGTTGAAGAAAGCTAATTATGACATTCAGACGGTGACACTAACCTTAATTTTCTTTCCATAAAGCATGTTAGCATTCCCCAACTGAATGCATATAGCTGCTTCTTCGTAGGTACTGTATCTCACAAAACCAAACCCTTTATCTCGTTGGACACGAACTTCTTCAAGTACTCCAGCTCCAAGTGAATGAAAAAAGCGGTGGATATCGAGCTGGGTAACCTGCAGAATAATAATACGTATGAAAATAAATAAATAAATAAATAAATAAGGTCAACTCAAAAAGCTGGGTAACCTGGTTAAGGTGGTGCTGATCAAATTAACATCATCGATTATTAATTCATCTCAAATGATTAACATATCCTTTGATAATCTGGATTTAAATTAAGAAAAAGATGTACCAAGTTCAGGTTAGAACTTTCTTCCATCGATTTCAATCAGCTCAAATTAACACCATCGATTTAAATTAAGACACAAAAAATGAACTAAAAATACGAAACTGAAGAAACCCATTAAGTTTTATACATCGAATTTAAGAAAATGGGTTGAATTAATAAGAAACCTAAATCAATTTATAACTGAATTACGCTACATCAGAAGAATTACCTGTAGAAGAAAAGAAGTAACTGGAGAATAAGGTGGTACCGGTGGTAGTGTGGGTGGCGGCTGTGACATTCCAATGAGAGTGGTGGTGATGTTGATGGGGACTGATGTTGTCGTGGAGAGGAGAAGTGGAGAAGACGAACAGAGATGTGGAGAATGAAAAACTAATGAAGAGAGTTACAACATGTTTGTTTTTTCTACCTCTATGTAGAGGTGGACCCCACATTTTTAGATGTTTGTTTTTTCCACTACCTCTATTAATATAGAGCCTAAACCTCTATCAAATAGAGGAAATGAAATAGCATCAAGGAGGTGCTATCTTTGGACAAAACCACTATTAAATGGTGAAATGATCGATTTTTTTTAAAACAAACTTCGAATTTCCTACTTATGTCCTCACAACAGAAACTCGCGACATATTGGGGACAGAACTTTCGAATGTGCATAAATCCTCGTCATTGTTTACTCCACCTTACCTAGATGATACATGTCAGACATTTATAGGAAGAAAAGGTGTTAGCCTAACACTACGGGAAAAATCATCATTTACAACACTGTATTAGGGTTGTAGTACCCCTACTACAACGCTTTTTTGTGTATTGTATAGGTGGGGTATTGTAGAAAGTCTGTTCTACAATACTTGACTAAGTGCTGTTAAGGGTGATGTGATTCATGGTTCGACAATATTTTGCCAAAGTTGTGATTCTCTTTCGATTTTTTTTGAAAGCCTAACACAACCCTTGCTTGTTGTTGTAGGAGTATCTTGGAAAACACAAGTAGTGTATCGTAAAAATATGTAACACAACACTTGTATAAGTTGAAGGTTTATCTTAGACAGCCTAGGATGTGTATCGTGGAAATATGTAACACAACACTTGTATAAGTTGAAGGACTATCTTAGACAATCTAGGATGTGTATCGTAGAAATATGTAACACAACACTTGTATAAGTTGAAGGACTATCTTAGACAACCTAGGATGTGTATCGTAGAAATATCTAACACAACACTTGTGTATAAGTTGAAGGACTATCTTAGACAACCCAGGATGTGTATTGTAGAAATATGTAACACCTCTTATTACTATGATGAATAAGATTTGCACGACACTTGTTAGTGTTGTAGAACTATGTTGGACAACACCTAATTATGTCGTACAGACATTCTTTCACAACCATTGATTTGTGTAGTTGGAATATGGAACACAACTCTTATTTGAAGTTGTGTGCATAAAACTATTTTGAAGAAAAAAATTATAGCTAAAACCGAATTGCCGAAAGTATTTCACATTCACATTAAGCTGCCAGTGTAACACATTTACATTCATCCAAGTTGACTTAAATTGAAATTCAAAGTAAAATACCTATGATACTGAAAAACTTAGAGAAACAAGCATAAAAGGGAGATTATGCAAATAACCATTTACTAGATGCTTCAATAGTAATCGAAGCGATCAGCTTTACAACCTCAGATGAATTGACAAGATCTATCACTCTCTTGTGGATTACTTAACAAACTCGGATGAATTGACAAGATCGATAACTCCCTTGTGCACACGGAGTTCAAAACAATCCCAGGTGTTAGTACCTGAAAAATAACGACTAGGAAATTAACCACTACGTACAGTGATTTGGTAAAAAAAAAACTATCTCAAAGAACAATGCAAGTATTCACAGTTAAAGATAATATACAAAAACTGTCTAAAGCAACCTGTCAAATATGATGATCTATAACACTCAGGTGCTTATAATTCTACAGCATTATTGTGTGATATCTTGTCAACATTGTGTAATAAAAATGAAAGTGTAAACCCAAAAACAAAAGGTGCTGGGTCCTTAAGCAATTTTGCACTAACACCCACCCTCACAAATGCACCTTCTCAGGTTCACCTTATGGATGAAAATAATTGACAAGTAAATTCACCTTCTCAGGTTCTGGAGAATGCAGTTCTGCTTCAAGCAAAGCTACTTTATTCTGCAAATTCTTCAATAGTTGCTTCTCTGAAACAACCTGATAGAAAGGAAACGAAATGTGATGAAAAAACATATGTGATGTTTCTATCACCCGAAAACTTAACCATGCATGATTCAGATTCTCTTTGGCAAAGGTACAGGTAACAGAGATAGATAATTCATGCAGCAGGGTTTAAATTCAGTTTCTAGAGACGTTTATGGACACGATTTCTCTTTCGTTAGCAGAATACATACCATATTCACTTGAGCTGTATTTTTTACTTCCTTTGCACTACTAGCAAATGAGAGAGTGTTTTGTGATTTCTCCAGATGACTCAAGGCAGGACTCATGGTACATATAATGGCAGTTCGAGAATTGCCCCCAAGTGAAGGTTGCAATATTCGGGTAAGCTTTGAATCTCGCTACGGTATATGACCCATCCTTCATCCAGCACTGTATAAACAGACAAAAACTAAATATTAGTTTATGTCAAAACAAAAACTCATTTACAGGACTTCTACTCGTTCCAATTTATCTATCAACCTGAGTTTTCTTATCACTTTCATTAGAGTAAGAAGGCTGCAGTTGATGTGAGACCCTTCTTTCGATCCTCGTCCCATCCGTTTTTGTTTGAGCTGCACGCTCACTTCCTGCAAGGTCCACAAGATTCTGCAAACATAGCCAGCAACCCAATTATCAAATTTAGCAATAGTAAACTCCAATAGGCACATCCAAAGAAGGGAAAAGAAGTGTAACATACCAGACTTGCTACGAATGATTTTACACGGGTCGAGTTTTCGCGGAGACAAATCTCTATGGTCTGAAAGCAAAAGGTTTTAACGCTTTTTTAGTTTTTTACTTTGATCCTTTCTGTAAGGTTTTATTAGCCTCATAAGAATCACTTAAAAGTTAAAATACTAACGACATTCAAAAAAATTGATGAATTGAAGTATCGGACTCACCAAACCTTATAATCGATGTGACCTTGAGCTTGTGTCGTTTAAGGCAGTTTCTCCTACTTGTCTTTGAGATACAAATAGATATCGTGGTATATATCGTGACTTTCAATTGCAAAATATAAAACAAAAACACATTACACGTAAAGCAGAGGAACATGCATACCCTCACGAATGTTTATTAAACTCGTCATATGATTATTGTCCTTCTCTACTTGTTCGACCGGCTTTTCAACAATTATCCCTTTCTACAATCATACAAAAGGATACAGAACAAATCCAATACGTCATAAGGTTAAAAAAAAAGAAAAAAAATGAATCAAATGGGATCTTAAACTTCGTAAAATGCTGGCAATCAAGTACCTCCAGATCGTCTAGAAGGCGAAGGGGGCCAGAGTCTCGATTCAACAAGTCCATGACTGCCTCGTTATAGATCTCCATGCCAAAAATCTTTAATACAAAATCTCTTTCTGGAGACTGCACACATCACATATATATGATGAAATATTCAGATACAAAATTCATAGACAAAAACCGAAGACAACTGGTCAAATACCAACTGTTTAAAGAATGTCTTCTTCCAACAAAACGAAATGAATCAACTTAAGTTTCTAATGTGATCTTTATGTCCTTGACAGCACTTTCAGTAATCCCCTTCATGGTAAATGTCGTACCACTACTGGTTTGTCCATATGCAAATATCGTTGCTGCGGAAAGAAACAGATTGACAATTAAGGCATCCATACATGTGCTAAAACCAAGATATTGAATCACTAAGCAAGAAGGGACAATGCTGAGTATCAAGAAACATCTCTCACCATTAACTCGCAGGAGTTTGTACTCCCTTTGACGTCGATTTCAGAGGTGTTCTAATCATTGTCAATCTATAACAACAACAACAACCTGCAATCACAAGATTGTGAAATTAGTTTGATGCTCACTGCAATGTCACGGCCAGTTCCCTCCACCATCACCAGTATCAACCACCGAAAATTCAACTATCATATCTCGGTCCACCAATTTCACTAATCGCACTTTAAGAACTCGCTCCTATTTCAAAGATCAAAGATTACTAGCGGACCAACTCAAATCTCAAGAACACCACCAGATCCCATGTCTTCTTCTCCCTGTTCTTCTCAAAGATTAATCGATCATCATCTTCTTAGATACCCACCGAACTAACAATCTCGGATCCCTTTGAACCGAATCTTGCTCAATCCCTCCACAACTCGCTTTGTAAAATCAATCCACCATAACCAAAAATTCCAGTCATCCATCCAATTTAACAGCAGCAATAATCCTTTCTTTGTTCAACTGATTTGTTCTCAATCTGGTTCTCATCAGAAGGGGTTATCCTGGCATCACTGGCTTCAAAAAACTCAAAATTGAGCTGAACCCTTTTACTGAATCCAACTCAAAACCCGAATCCAGTCTGGGTTTTGAATGAATCTAATCAAAACATAAGAAAATAAAAAAAAATCGTTTCAGTAAAGATCTACTCAAAATAGAACTCTGGAATCATCAAAAATGGGAAAGATAGATCCGAAGGACTTACCAAAAGGGGTTTTGTGTAACGATTACAACATCAATTTCATTCATCCACCAGAACACAACATTCACGCATTTTTCTTCAGAGATTTTGACTTTGAAATCCAGGGTTTGTTTTTTTAAGCCCAACATTGAGATTTGGGGGGTTTTAGTTTTGTTTTGAAATCTAGGGTTCGAAATCTACAACTTCCGTAAGTTTTTTACATAGAAAGTGAGCGAGAAAGAGATTCAGTGGTGGTATTTAGGGTTTCTTTGAGTTAGGGTTTTCTCTGGTAAGGGGGGGAGATGAGAGAAAGAGTAAGAGAGGCAGAGGATGAGGACGAGGACGAGAGAAAGAGATAAGATAAAGTGAGGAAAATGAGAGAATTTTTTTTTGATCCTTTTGCATAAAATGAGTTGGACGGTAGAGATTTGAAAATACCACTATCATAAGGATTATGTAAAATCATGGACAGTATAGATTTGATTTCACACTATCATACGGATCAAGGAAAGTGTGTTTTTTTTTTTTGTGCTTTCTCTTTGTGTTTTCGGTTTGAATTTCAACTAGTCACACAGGTCAGGAAGTAGCTTTAGTTCACAGTGGTAAACTCGGGTTACAAATTTAGTAGGATACATCAACGAAGTCGATAAATATGAAGCTCAATGTCAGTTCGAACTTGAAACTTGGTAAGAACGACGAATTCATCCATTTACAGGTAAGATTCCTTCGAGATATCCTACGAAACCTGAAGAAAACCTTATTTCGCATATTGTATGCGTACCGGGATCCGAGATCGAAACCACGGCCGTGAGTTGACTACTCTAAGTCGAAACTTGGTAAGAAAGACGAATCCATCGATTTACAGGTAAGATTTCTTCTAAATATTCTACGAAACCTTAAACAAACCTTATTTCTGCATATTGTATGCGTACAAGGATCCGAGATCGAAACCTGGCCGTGAGTTGACTACTTTAAGTCAGAAACTTGGTAAGAACGACGAATTCATCCATTTACAGGTAAGATTCCTTCGAGATATTCTACGAAACCTTAAAAAACCTCTATTTCTGCATATTGTATGCGTAAAAGGATCCGAGAACGAAACCTGGCCGCGAGTTGACTACTCTAAGTCAGAAACTTGGTAAGAACGACGAATTCATCCATTGACAGGTAAGATTCCTTCGAGATATTCAACGAAACCTTAAAAAAACCCTATTTCTGTATATTGTATGCGTACCAGGATCCGAGATCGAAAACTGGCCGTGAGTTGACTAGTCTAAGTCAGAAACTTGGCAAGAACGACGAATCCATCCATTTACAGGTAAGATTCCTTCGAGATATTCTACGAAGACTTAAGAAAACACTATTTCTGCATATTGTATGCGTACCAGGATCCGAGATCGAAACCTGGCCGCAAGTTGACTACTCTAAGTCAGAAACTTGGTAAGAACAACAAATCCATCCATTTACAGGTAAGATTTCTTCGAGATATTCTACGAAACCTTAAAAAAACCTTATTTCTGCGTATTGTATGCTTACTAGGATCCGAGATCGAAACCTGGCCGCGAGTTGACTACTCTAAGTCAGAAACTTGGTAAGAAAGACGAATCCATCGATTTACAGGTAAGATTTCTTCTAAATATTCTATGACACCTTAAACAAACCCTATTTCTGCATATTGTATGCGTACCAGGATCCGAGATCGAAACCTGGCCGTGAGTTGACTATTCTAAGTCAGAAACTTGGTAAGAACGACGAATTCATCCATTTACAGGTAAGATTCCTTCGAGATATCCTACGAAACCTTAAGAAAACCTTATTTCTGCATATAATATGCGTACCAGGATCCGAGATCGAAACCTGGCCGTGAGTTGACTATTCTAAGTTAGAAACTTGGTAAGAACGACGAATTCATCCATTTACAGGTAAGATTCCTTCGAGATATCCTACGAAACCTTAAGAAAACCTTATTTCTGCATATTGTATGCGTACCAGGATCCGAGATCGAAACCTGGCCGTGAGTTGACTACTCTAAGTCAGAAACTTGGTAAGAACGACGAATTCATCCATTGACAGGCAAGATTCCTTCGAGATATTCTACGAAACCTTAAAAAAACCCTATTTTTGCATATTGTATGCGTACCAGGATCCGAGAACGAAACCTGGCCGTGAGTTGACTAGTCTAAGTCAGAAAATTGGTAAGAACGAAGAATCCATCCATTTACAGGTAAGATTCCTTCGAGATATTCTACGAAGACTTAAGAAAACACTATTTCTGCATATTGTATGCGTACCAGGATCCGAGATCGAAACCTGGCCGCAAGTTGACTACTCTAAGTCAGAAACTTGGTAAGAAAGACGAATCCATCGATTTACAGGTAAGATTTCTTCTAAATATTCTACGAAACCTTAAACAAACCCTATTTCTACATATTGTATGCGTACCAGGATCCGAGATCGAAACCTGGCCGTGAGTTGACTACTCTAAGTCAGAAACTTGGTAAGAACGACGAATTCATCCATTTACATGTAAGATTCCTTCGAGATATTCTACGAAACCTTAAGAAAACCTTATTTCTGCATATTGTATGCGTACCAGGATCCGAGATCGAAACCTGGCCGTGAGTTGACTACTAAGTCAGAAACTTGGTAAGAACGACGAATTCATCCATTGACAGGTAAGATTCCTTCGAGATATTCTACGAAACCTTAAAAAAACCTTATTTCTGCATATTATATGCGTACCAGGATCCGAGATCGAAACCCGGCCGCGAGTTGACTACTCTAAGTCGAAACTTGGTAAGAACGACGAATTCATCCATTGACTGTAAGATTCCTTCAGATATTCTACGAAACCTTAAAAACCCCTATTTCTACATATTGTATGCGTACCAGGATCCGAGATCGAAACCTGGCCGTGAGTTGACTAGTCTAAGTCAGAAACTTGGCAAAGAACGACGAATCCATCCATTTACAGGTAAGATTCCTTCGAGATATTCTACGAAGACTTAAGAAAACACTATTTCTGCATATTGTATGCGTACCAGGATCCGAGATCGAAACCTGGCCGCAAGTTGACTACTCTAAGTTAGAAACTTGGTAAGAACGACAAATCCATCGATTTACAGGTAAGATTTCTTCTAAATATTCTACGAAACCTTAAACAAACCATATTTCTGCATATTGTATGCGTACCAGGATCCGAGATCGAAACCTGGCCGTGAGTTGACTACTCTAAGTCAGAAACTTGGTAAGAACGACGAATTCATCCATTGACAGGTAAGATTCCTTCGAGATATTCTACGAAACCTTAAAAAAACCCTATTTCTGCATATTGTATGCGTACCAGGATCCGAGAACGAAACCTGGCCGTGAGTTGACTAGTATAAGTCAGAAACTTGGTAAGAACGACGAATCCATCCATTTACAGGTAAGATTCCTTCGAGATATTCTACGAAGACTTAAGAAAACACTATTTCTGCATATTGTATGCGTACCAGGATCCGAGATCGAAACACAGCAGTGAGTTGACTAGTCTAAGTCGAAACTTGGTAAGAACGACGAATCCATCCAATTAAAGGTAAGATTCCTTCGAGATATTCTACGAAGACTTAAGAAAACACTATTTCTGCATATTGTATGCGTACCAGGATCCGAGATCGAAACCTGGCCGCGAGTTGACTACTCTAAGTCAGAAACTTGGTAAGAAAGACGAATCCATCGATTTACAGGTAAGATTTCTTCTAAATATTCTACGAAACCTTAAACAAACCCTATTTCTGCATATTGTATGCGTACAAGGATCCGAGATCGAAACCTGGCCGTGAGTTGACTACTCTAAGTCAGAAACTTGGTAAGAACGACGAATTCATCCATTTACAGGTAAGATTCCTTCGAGATATTCTACGAAACCTTAAAAACCTTATTTCGCATATTGTATGCGTAAAAGGATCCGAGAACGAAACCTGGCCGCGAGTTGACTACTCTAAGTCAGAAACTTTGTAATAATGATGAATCCATCCATTTACAGGTAAGATTCCTTCGAGATATTCTACGAAACCTTTAAAAAACCTTATTTCGCATATTGTATGCGTACTAGGATCCGAGATCGAAACTCGTCGCGAGTTGACCACTCTAAGTCGAAACTTGGTAAGAAAGACGAATCCATCGATTTACCGGTAAAATTTCTTCTAAATATTCTATGAAACCTTAAACAAACCCTATTTCTGCATATTGTATGCGTACCAGGATCCGAGATCGAAACATGGCCGTGAGTTGACTACTCTAAGTCAGAAACTTGGTAAGAACGACGAATTCATCCATTGACAGGTAAGATTCCTTCGAGATATTCTACGAAACCTTAAAAAAACCCTATTTCTGCATATTGTATGCGTACCAGGATCCGAGATCGAAACCTGGCCGTGAGTTGACTAGTCTAAGTCAGAAACTTGGCAAGAACGACGAATCCATCCATTTACAGGTAAGATTCCTTCGAGATATTCTACGAAGACTTAAGAAAACACTATTTCTGCATATTGTATGCGTATCAGGATCCGAGATCGAAACCTGACCGCAAGTTGACTACTCTAAGTCAGAAACTTGGTAAGAACGACAAATCCATCCATTTACAGGTAAGATTTCTTCGAGATATTCTACGAAACCTTAAAAAACCTCTATTTCTGCATATTGTATGCGTAAAAGGATCCGAGAACGAAACCTGGCCGTGAGTTGACTACTCTAAGTCAGAAACTTGGTAAGAACGACGAATTCATCCATTTACAGGTAAGATTCCTTCGAGATATTCTACGAAACCTTAAAAAAACCTTATTTACGCATATTGTATGCGTACTAGGATCCGAGATCGAAACCTGGCCGCGAGATGACTACTCTAAGTCAGAAACTTGGTAAGAAAGACGAATCCATCGATTTACAGGTAAGATTTCTTCTAAATATTCTACGAAACCTTAAACAAACCCTATTTCTGCATATTGTATGCGTACCAGATCCGAGATCGAAACACATTGCCGTGAGTTGACTACTCTAAGTTAGAAACTTGGTAAGAACGACGAATTCATCCATTTACAGTAAGATTCCTTCGAGATATTCTACGAAACCTTAAGAAAACCTTATTTCTGCATATTGTATGCGTACCAGGATCCGAGATCGAAACCTGGCCGTGAGTTGACTACTCTAAGTCAGAAACTTGGTAATAACGACGAATTCATCCATTGACAGGTAAGATTCCTTCGAGATATTCTACGAAACCTTAAAAAAAACCCTATTTCTGCATATTGTATGCGTACCAGGATCCGAGATCGAAACCTGTCCGTGAGTTGACTAGTCTAAGTCAGAAACTTGGCAAGAACGACGAATCCATCCATTTACAGGTAAGATTCCTTCGAGATATTCTACGAAGACTTAAGAAAACACTATTTCTGCATATTGTATGCGTATCAGGATCCGAGATCAAAACCTGACCGCAAGTTGACTACTCTAAGTCGAAACTTGGTAAGAACGACAAATCCATCCATTTACGTGGTAAGATTTCTTGAGATATTCTACGAAACCTTAAAAACCTCTATTTCGCATATTGTATGCGTAAAAAGGATCCGAGAACGAAACCCGCCGTGAGTTGACTACTCTAAGTCGAAACTTGGTAAGAACGACGAATTCATCCGTTTACGTAAGATTCCTTCGAGATATTCTACGAAACCTTAAGAAAACCTTATTTCTGCATATTGTATGCGTACCAGGATCCTAGATCGAAACCTGGCCGTGAGTTGACTACTCTAAGTCAGAAACTTGGTAATAATGATGAATCCATCCATTTACAGGTAAGATTCCTTCGAGATATTCTACGAAACCTTAAAAAAACCTTATTTCTGCATATTGTATGCGTACTAGGATCCGAGATCGAAACCTGGCCGCAAGTTGACTACTCTAAGTCAGAAACTTGGTAAGAAAGACGAATCCATCGATTTACAGGTAAAATTTATTCTAAATATTCTATGAAACCTTAAACAAACCCTATTTCTGCATATTGTATGCGTACCAGGATCCGAGATCGAAACCTGGCCGTGAGTTGACTACTCTAAGTCAGAAACTTGGTAAGAACGACGAATTCATCCATTTACGAGTAAGATTCCTTCGAGATATTCTACGAAACCTTAAAAAAACCTTATTTCTGCATATTGTATGCGTACTAGGATCCGAGATCGAAACCTGACCGCGGGTTGACTACTCTAAGTCAGAAACTTGGTAAGAACGACAAATCCATCCATTTATAGGTAAGATTTCTTGGAGATATTCTACGAAACCTTAAAAAACCCCTATTTCTGCATATTTTATGCGTACCAGGATCCGAGATTGAAACCTGGCCGCGAGTTGACTACTCTAAGTCAAAAACTTGGTAAAAATGACGAATCCATCCATTAACAGGTAAGATTCATTCGGTATATTCTACCAAACCTTAAACAAACCTTATTTCTTCATATTCTATGTATACAATGCTCCGAGATCGAAACCTGGCCGCGAGTTGATTACTCTAAGTCAGAAACTTGGTAAGAACGACGAATCCATCCATTTACAGGTAAGATTCCTTCGAGATATTCTACGAAACCTTAAACAAACCCTATTTATGCATATTGTATGCATACCAGGCTCTGAGATCGAAACCTGGCCGTGACTGGACTACTATAAGTTAGAAAGTTGGTAAGAACAATGAATCCATCAATTTACAGTAAGATTCCTTCGGGATATTCTACGAAACCTTAAAAAACCCTATTTCTGCATATTCTATGCAAACCAGGCTCTGAGGTCGAAATCTGACCGCGAGTTGACTGCTCTAAGTCACAAATTTGGTAAGAACGATGAATCCATCCATTTACAGGTAAGATTCCTCCGAAATATTCTACTAAACCTTAAACAAACCCTATTTCGCATATTGTAGCATAACGTGCTTCGAGATCGAATCCCGCCGTGAGTGGAGTAGTCTAATTTAGAAACTTGGTAAGAACGACGATTCCATTCATTTACATGTAAGAATCCTTCAAAATATTCTACGAAACCTTAAACAGACCCTATTTCTGCATATTATATGCAAACGAGGCTCCGAGATCGAAACATGGCTGTGAGTGGACTAATCTAAGTCATAAACATGGTAAGAATGACGAATCCATCCATTTACAGGTAGGATTCCTCCGGAATATTCTACGAAACCTCAAACAAACCCTATTTCTACATAATATACGCATACCAGGCTCCGAGAATGAAACCTGGCCGTGAGTGGACTACTATAAGTCAGAAACTTGGTAAGAACGAAGAATCCATCCATTTACAGGTATGATTCCTCCAAAATATTCTATTAAACCTTAAACAAACCCTATTTCTGCATATTGTAAGCATACTAGGATCCGAGATCGAAACCTTGCCGCGAGTGGACTAGTCTAAGTCAGAAACTTGGTAAGAACGATGAATGCATCCATTTACAGGTAAGATTCCTTCTTGATAGACACATTTTTGTGTCTAATTTGATCTCAATACTATATATTGTTGGCACTCGATTTTGTACTTATTATGGTGTTTTATGTGTGTGTAGGTTTTTTTTTGGGGAATAAACATTTTTGGAAAATTTGGCTCGAAAAGTTGTTAAAGGCATCCCGGAGGACATTTGCTAAACGGACTCTCATTGTGGATAAGGGGCACCTCAATTACTAAGGGGCGCCTCAATTACTATTCACACCCCAGTGCTATTCGCACCCCTACTCTGGATAGGGGGATACCTTCTTCTTCACCTGATTTTGGCGGGAAAGACTGAATTTGAAATTCAGTTGCAGCGTGAATTTCAGGCGATAATTGTCAGAGTTTTAATTGGATTTGCTGCTCGAGTTGGACTGGGTTTACCCTGTTTTGGTCAAACAGGGATTGTATGTAGCACAGATTTGCAAAACAAGGGATACATCACGAAAACAGGGGACAATGAAGTTCCACCCGCGAGATTTGTTGGAGAAAGACACGGGATATCCCGTGATGATTGGAAGTTGGCGTATATTTGGAAGGGTTTTGACTCAATCTTTGTTGTGTTGGCAACGTGTTTGGAGGAAGTAAACACCAGTTGACAACAACATGCGTGTGTGGAAGAGAAAAAGGAAAGAAAAGGAGAATAAAATATCCGAGACTTCAATGCAAGATTTGGGGGCATTTAATCGAGATTTTGGAACTCTTGTGGGATATAAATAGGAGGGGTCGAGCTACAGAGAGGGGATGGAGAGTTGGAGGAGAGTTTGGAGCTTTACAGAGCGAGAAAATCAAGTTGTAGAGACGAGTTTTCTGCTCCTGCTGAAGAACCTCAAGAACACGAAGAACAGACGGCCCAAGACCGTCGTTCTTCAACGATGACGCGACCGCTAATCGTGGGTCACTTGATGGGTCGCAGATATACATCAACAGCCACAGTTCTTCCTTATCGTTCTGTAATCGGTGTTTG
Organism: Papaver armeniacum; assembly: GCA_023531295.1. Classification (NCBI taxonomy): domain Eukaryota; kingdom Viridiplantae; phylum Streptophyta; class Magnoliopsida; order Ranunculales; family Papaveraceae; genus Papaver; species Papaver armeniacum. Next base: position 33,368 of record JAJJWW010014203.1, on the reverse strand, counting down.
CAACAATTATAAGCGTTGCAAACACCCCGGTTTTTAATAGTTTTTCTCCATTTCATCATTTGTACACCTCCTTTGAGCAATAAAAATGATTTTTGAGCGTGTTTCCAACATGATGAGCTAGACCCCATCACCGGGACGACGGAGGAAGACGAATTTCATACATGGGTAATTTTAATTAATTCTTTTTATGACTTTTGCACTGATTAAAAATTGAATTATGATTTGATTAAATTAGTTATTATTTTATTAGATGGGTCATGCTTTCTTAAATGTTTGATGTCCCATGCTTACGATTTATAACTAATATTTTGAGAATCAACCTTGGCAAAAATAAGAGTCCATGTTTTTATTTGTTGAGCTATAATTGTTAAAAGAATTAATATTTGAACCTATTGTTATGAGTTTGGCTAATCCACGAATCCCAGTAACTCTCTCCATCTTGTGACATAAATTGTGTATATATTCTGTATTTTTATTATTTCTCTTTATTAAATCCTAAATTCTATTTCAACAAGTCCGAGTGAACGACAACCCTTTTTACTACAACATTATTGAGTCACATAAATTTTTGACGCCGCCGACGCGGACTTGTGTATAGATTTGTTTTTAGGTTTTATTATTATTATTTTTTGTTCTTTTTTACGCATTTTGGTATTTCTGTTTGCTTTCAGATTTGGAGTGGAGCGAAAGAAAAAGAGAAAGAACCAGAAAACAAAAGCGAAGCCAAAGAAAAAAAAAGAGGAATCCAACAGGAGTAGAAGATTTTGTATATTTTTTTTAGAAACTGTAAATAGGTTTTTATTTTTGTAATCTTTTATATTTTTGGACATTGAACATTGGACATTTTTCTTTTAAAACCCTAAGGAGGGTTATTTAAATATAAACTGCACAGGGAAGGACGACGATTACGATATCGTCTCGGCCTCTCGGGTTCGCACACGACATAGGAGTTGTGGCCCGAGTCGACCTCAACGGTTCATCCCCCCGTCCGGAACGGGAGGTAAGAATTCTAAACACCCGCGAATCCCCTGTCAGCGGGTTTACTGGATGATTTTGTATGCATATATGTTGAGGACCTGAAATCGGATTTAATTTTCTAGTAAAGGGCAAGGCCTGGCCATATCAAGATAAGGACTCAGATTTCATCCCCGTTTCCTTCTTGCCCGCCTTAGGAACACGTAACCTACGCGAACCTAAGCCTTCAAATATTGACTAGAACGAGACCGATAGGGTAACGAGCTTAACAGGAAAGTCATTCGAAAAATATTGGTTACTCTTTAAGCATACTTGAAGTTCATGATGGTTTCTGTGAGTTGAATGCGTGACTGCGCCGCCTTGTAATGCGGTGAGGCCGTGGGTATCAAAGCTCCATGCAGCTTCCCTCGCCTCTATTCAACTCACTTAAACTCAGATTGATTCCAGAGGGGTTTGCTCAGATTGTAACGAATTCCCTTTCGAAGGATTATAAGCTGGTCTAGAAAACAATCTAAGTGGAGCCATCATGCTTTTTGTTTGCTAGAAATCGCAGGTTTGTTGTGGTCGAGTCGGCCTTGTTTGTGTTTGTGTAGAATTCCCTTGCAGCTTAGGATGTCAAAGCTGGTATAGCCAATACAACGAATATCCAACTGAACAATATGGACATTACTACTATGACCATAGTGTGAATAGTGGTTGGGAACGGCAACCTTTTGAAGGTTATGGGTCACACCATGGTGAGCCCAATTACTATCCACACGTGCATCGGTCTTATGAGCAAAACAATTCATCTATTTCTCTAGAAGAGGCTTTCAAGAGTCATTCCTTATTTGTGAAGGAAACCTTAAATATTCCCGAGATGAGTCCCTAAATGAGTCAACTAGGATGTCTTTAGAAGAGACTCTTAAGCAATTTCTTGAAAGTACAAATAGGATTGTCGAAAAACTTGCTCGAAATAATCTTAATTCCCAATACAAAGTTTCCAATAATACCCATGAAAATGAGGATATTTATAATCAAGATTGGTAACACTAATTTAGATGAGGTTCAACCATTTTCATGTTATGATTATGATGAGGATAGTGTTGATGAAGAATTTGAAATCAGTAGGCATAGTGATCAGGAATTTGTTACTCCAATTGAGCTTGATGATGATAATATTTCTAGTTCAAATCCAAATAATTTTAATAATTATTCACCTATTCAAAAGGATGAGGATTTGACTAGAGATACCCCCGTTTTAGACGATGTAGTATTTCCATTTGATTACGAAGCCAATGATGGTTTAGAGGAACGAGTATGTTTTGAGTCTAGCGATTTAGAAACAATAGACTTAGAAAAAGAAAATGAACTCGTAGATATGAGTGAGGATGTACCCGACTTAGAGAATCAATTGACCATTTTTAGGAATCGGATGACCTTGAAATTAGGGAAGTTGTGACTAGTCTTTCTAGAGACACCGAAAACTCTAAGTTTGGGGGTGATTATCATTCTCCATGTGCTTTAACTCTTAGAAAAGTCCCTAACTTGGGACTTGACATATGTGACTCTACCATTTTAAAAGATTATCTTCATACACTTTTTCCTGAACCTAGTTGTGTCCATAAAGAAGTTCAGTTGTTAAGAACCCATCATCTGTTTGATGTGGTTAACCCAGGCTATGATACCACGATTGACTTTGTTTTCCCACCAAAAACCTTCCTTCCAATTGTGGGAACGTATAAGTTTGGATGTGTCAATTATTAAGTTTTGAGACTAAACCTAATTACTTTAGGATATTAGGCTCGACACATTTGCTTAAGGAAGACCACCAATCTTATTGTGGTCAATTTGTGTAAGTCAAAACCGATTGACTTAGAGGATCCTCAATTATTCAGGTTATTGTTATGTGCTTCTAAGTTCTTAATTGAGTATTTCCAGACTCTACAACCTGATCTTAAGAATCCTTCTTTTGAGGAAGTCCAGCCCATGAAAACTGTTTATCTAGACCCTTTTATAGAACCTGAACCCGAACCACAACTAGATATAGTTGTCTTAAACAAAAAAAATAGATAAGGGTGTGTGGATATCTTCCGGGTCTGTTGCGTTTCCTCTTCTTGTGGTTAGCACTTTTGATCCAGATGACCCAGTTATTCCGACTTATTGCTATATGATTCTTCGAGGTGACTAATCCTTTCCAATGTCCTGGATGAAGACTTTAAACTTAGCACTTCTTGGGAGGTAACCCATGCTCATGCAACACGGTAATATCTTTCCTTACTCTTTTCTTCAAGTGGTAACATTTCTCATTGTTCATGCTTTTAATTTCATCTTTAGAACATTGAGGACAATGTTAGATTTAAGTTTGGGGTATGGGAGAAACTTTTTGTTAGTTGCAATAAATAAACTCCGAGCCTAGAAATTTATGCTTATTAAGGATGGCACTAACCAATCTAAGTGGATGGAAGCATTTTGGTTGTAGGAGTTGAGGAACCAATCGATTAGATGGCAACATCTAAAGAGTCTATTCATAAAAGCACGAGAGGTCGGTGTTAGAAATAACATGATAGTTTCACCATATCTCGTTGAGTCCTTTTCACTTCTGTTTTTATTTTGTTTTGTTCTTTTTAAACTATGTTTCTCTAAGTGATTAGGTGGGGCCCACGAATCAAGTTGTTACCAATGCTAGGGTGAATTAGAGTGATTGAGATACCAAAAAAAAAAAAAAAAAAAAATGAAAAAGAACAAGAACAAGAAAAAATAGTATTATGAAAAAAAAAAAAGAAGAGAGAAATTGAGACCAAACCATCAGACCAACCGGAATAAATTCAATAAAGTCGACCACTGGAACCCTTGTATATGCCAGTTGTGTTGACCTAGAGTTAGGATTATCGACCACACGGTACCCTTGTATATGCCGGTGTGTTGATATTAGTCGACTAGTTTCTCGATCCATTAGGATAGGTTCATTTTGGCGGAGGCCTTGAGACGATGATATGGGAAACACCGTTCACTTAGTAAACATCAAAACCATCTATGTTTTTCTCTATATCCATCTTCTTGATCTATCCATGTGATTAGTTTTGACTCCGGGTATTGATGTCCATAGTGCGACTATCTGAGTAGAGCTCTGTGACTTATATATGAATTTTAGTATGCTTGAGTGCAAACTCGTGTACATCAATTGGAATTTCGCATCGTGGTACTTCCTCATGTAGTCAATAAGTATGCCAACCAAGGAGATTCTTTAGTGCCTTCCAAGGTTACTGTAGAAAGCTAGGGTCCGGAGTAAAGGTTTTGTGGGTACACCTCTGCAAACCCTCCGGAGACAACACTCCGCCACTAGGGCCACCCAGGGGTTCAAATGATTTTTATTTTCTAGAATAAATTTGCTCGAGGACTAGCAAATAATAAGTTTGGGGGTATTTGATAGACACATTTTTGTGTCTAATTTGATCTCAATACTATATATTGTTGGCACTCGATTTTGTACTTATTATGGTGTTTTATGTGTGTGTAGGTTTTTTTTGGGGAATAAACATTTTTGGAAAATTCGGCTCGAAAAGTTGTTAAAGGCATCCCGGAGGACATTTGCTAAACGGACTCTCATTGTGGATAAGGGGCACCTCAATTACTATTCACACCCCAATGTTATTCGCACCCCTACTCTGGATAGGGGGATACCTTCTTCTTCACCTGAATTTTGGCGGGAAAGATTGAATTTGAAATTCAGTTGCAGCGTGAATTTCAGGCGATAATTGTCAGAGTTTTAATTGGATTTGCTGCTCGAGTTGGACTGGGATTACCCTGTTTTGGTCAAACAGGGATTGTATGTGGACCAGATTCGCAAAACAAGGGATACATCACGAAAACAGGGGACAATGAAGTTCCACCCGCGAGATTTGTTGGAGAAAGACACGGGATATCCCGTGATGATTGGAAGTTGGCGTATATTTGGAAGGGTTTTGACTCAATCTTTGTTGTGTTGGCAACGTGTTTGGAGGAAGTAAACACCAGTTGACAGCAACAGGCGTGTGTGGAAGAGAAAAGGAAAGAAAGGAGAATAAAATATCCGAGACTTCAATGCAAGATTTGGGGGCATTTAATCGAGATTTTGGAACTCTTGTGGGATATAAATAGGAGGGGTCGAGCTACAGAGAGGGGATGGAGAGTTGGAGGAGAGTTTGGAGCTTTACAGAGCGAGAAAATCAAGTTGCAGAGACGATTTTTCTGCTCCTGCTGAAGAACCTCAAGAACACGAAGAACAGACGGCCCAAGACCGTCGTTCTTCAATAGTGACAGTGACTGCCAATCGTGGGTCGCAGTGGGTCGCAGATATACAGCAACATCCACAGTTCTTCCTTATCGTTCTCTGTAACGGTGTTTGCAATAATTATAAGCGTTGCAAACACCCGGTTTTAATAGTTTTTCTCCATTTCATCATTTGTACACCTCCTTTGAGCAATAAAAATGATTTTTGAGCGTGTTTCAACATGATGATCTAGACCCCATCACTGGGACGACGGAGGAAGACGAATTTCATACATGGGTAATTTTAATTAATTCTTTTTATGACTTTTGCACTGATTAAAAATTGAATTATGATTTGATTAAATTAGTTATTATTTTATTAGATGGGTCATGCTTGCTTAAATGTTTGATGTCCCATGCTTACGATTTATAACTAATATTTTGAGAATCAACCTTGGCAAAAATAAGAGTCCATGTTTTTATTTGTTGAGCTATAATTGTTAAAATAATTAATATTTGAACCTATTGTTATGAGTTTGGCGGAATCCTGAATCCCAGTAACTCTCTCCATCTTGTGACATAAATTATGTATATATTCTGTATTTTTATTATTTCTCTTTATTAAATCCTAAATTCGATTTCAACAAGTCCGAGTGAACGACAACCCTTTTTACTACAACATTATTGAGTCACATCACTTCTTCCTTAGGAATATTCTACGAAACCTTAAACAAACCCTATTTCTGCACATTGTACACATACCAGCTCGAGATCGAAACTTTTCGTGAGTGGATTAGTCTAAGTTAGTATAGTGTATTGTTTTTACGATATTGAATTTTTACTGTCATTGTCACTCTTGTTGTATTTCCTTTACTAACACTAGTATTTTTCTTATAAAATAGACAGTTAACAACTCCATTTGGGTTCTACGGTGTTTTAGAAGAAATTCTATTGTTGGAATACAATCATATGTTTCAAATTCCAATATTCAAATGTGATTGGGCTCACACCAGTTTTGGTGTGAAGGTAGAAGATGGCTTTACATTAGTCAATTTAAAACATCATAAGAGCCAATACTGTAACGATCATTCATTTTAGCAAAACAAGCGCGACAAGTTTTCTATTCTCGAGAGTCAAATACATCTAATCGGTATGTGATGCATTACGAGAGAAGCTTGCGGCACTTTTACGGCTCAGTCACTTGAGCATTACTTTTTGAGCATTATATTTTGTTTTACAACACTTATGAAGGGTTGTCATAAAGTTAGTGTATAGTTAGTGTATTAAAGAACCACAAACTTGACAGAACATGTGATAGTGTAGGATAGTTAGTGGTGTAGACTTCCACGCTTGAGGATCAGGATCGAATCCCCCAACCTCATTTTTTCCAACATTATATATTTTTAGTTCAACAACACTTATAAGTGTTGCTGTAGCTTTCTATTTAAAAAAAGAAAAAAAAAATCAAAACTTGTGAACTGAAAAGGGTGGTTGATGAGTTAGACTTCCATGCAGTAGGTTCATGTTCGAATCTCCCCTCTAACATATTTTTCATTGTCATATTTTTGTGTTCTTCGACAACACTTGTGAGAATTGTGATAGGCTAAGTCACTACATATATGGAACATTATATATTTGTACTTGAATCATATTTTTGTGTTCTTCAACAACACTTGTTAGATGTGATAGGCTAAGTCACTACATAAATGGAACATTATATATTTTTACTTCAACAACACTTATAAGTGTTGTTGTAGCTTTCTATTTAAAAAAAAAAAAAGTCAAAACTTGTGAACTGAAAGGGTGGTTGATGAGCTTGACTTCCATGCAGTAGGTTCATGTTCGAATCTCCCTCTAACATATTTTTCATTATCATATTTTTGTGTTCTTCAACAACACTTGTGAGTATTGTGATAGGCTAAGTCACTACATATATGGAACAACGTTGTTATAGCTAAATGTCGTCACAACTGTTTTGCTTAAGGAGTTGTCGTTTGTTTTCTTAGCGCAACCCCTTGTTTCCTAAGGGTTGGCAGTGATGATATACGACAACTCTTCCTTTGAAACCAGTTGTAAAACATAGGACTTTCTACAATACTTAGCGAAGCGTTGTAAATCTCCAGTTGTAGATGTATATTTTTCCTGTAGTGTAAGCTTCGAAAAGGGCGGGAACTGGGAAGTGATATCATATTACAGTGAGATGGAAATGGAATGAGTTTTCAAGGAATTTGAAAATTTTATAAGGGCAAAATGAGAAATAAAAACTATTGATTAGTAATTAGATAGTGATAAAACAAACATAAATTTTACATACACTACATAGTGAATTTTATATAGAGATAGATGTAAACCTCTATGTAGAAGCTTCTACTTGTATAGAGGAAAAAATAAACATGCTGTTAGATTTAGCTTGCGTTAATAACTATGCCCAGGATTAAATCATAGCCCTCTAATTTCTTCGAGATGTCCAAGTTCACATCAGATTTCGCCACTATCAAAGGATAAAATTGTAATCCACGACTTCATTTTCTCATACCGGTCAACGAAAAATTGACGAAAATTCCGAGAAATTGACTTTTGAAACGGATTTGGATGGAAAACATCCAACATGAGTATATTTGTAAATGGGAAAAAAACGGGGGTACATTTTTAAGTCGGACGTAAATATAGTGGTACATCTGTTTATAATCCAAGAACTAATGTTCCAAAGTTTAAGAATGTTATACTATGAAAGACTTGATTATATTATATATAACAGAATGAACTTTTATGGTTATAATGTTATCCGTATATATAGACAACAATGAGGTAAGAACTGATTATGGTTTAAGCTTAAGAACTTTTAATTGTGTTAGTTATATATTTATCTAGTTAAAACATGGATTAATTGTTTCCCATTTGAATGATAAAAGAAAACATCCATATTTATTAGCATTTATAGTTAATACATTGGATTGTAAATCTTACTTTTCCAAGGCACACCTATTTATATTTATAATCTCAGTATATTAATAATTTTGAATATTCCCAGGAGTATTAATACATGGGGTTCTATTATACTATACTACAAGATGGTTCTAAGATCACCCAAACAATCATTAATGCTAGATTAACCAAGAATTTTTTTTAGCTTTCAATATATTACATGCTTAAAAATATGTGAAGTATTTTTTATTTGTGCATTTATTTATTAGATGTGTTTTTAATGCATGAGATACATTTTCATGGATAAGTTATGTACATAGTGTATACATTAAAACAACATAGATACATTATTGAGTATTATTCTTTCGGAAATGAAAAACAAGAAGGAAGAAAGAAAAATGAGGAAACGAATGAAGAAAAATGCTCTTGATTACTCACAAAACTTTTTTCATCAAAATTGTAATAACTCTTTATTCTTCAATGTATTTGAGTGAAAATATTTAAGTATTTTCGAAGATTCAGGTTTTTATTTTTGTACCAATAATTTGATGAACAACCGATTGTTACTAGCCTTTTATTGTTGTAGATAGTTTTGGATAATTAGCAGATGTTACTGATGCTTGTATTGCTAGTTGTTCGACAAAATTCTCAACTAATTTTTTTTCTATTATATCAACTAATTTTGCTTACTATAGTTTCTTGTGGTATTTAACTAAATAGTTAGTCCATGAAGTTAAGATAGTTGTCATTAAGTTTTATGGACGGATTTTATACGTTCCGTAAAACATTTGGTCATGTGCAGTCTAAAATTCTGTATAGTAGGGGTCTAGTTGAATGTTGTGATGGTTACATGGAGACACTACCCAAATGAGGCCTTGAAGCTATTTACAAACGAGATGTGGAATGTTGTGCACAATTTCAGAACTGCAACTAGTGTTTTTTGGTAAATTTTTACATTTGGGAACAGAAATAATGTTCAGTTTGTAGCTTTGGAGTTGAAATAGGATTGGGCTTTTTAGGTTTCTGTACATTTTAATCTCGGATAAATTCAGTCAGCCATTTGGGTGAATGAACAAGATCTGTTAGAAATTACCGTGCTAAAAGTGCTTTGTTGCTGGAACATTAAACATAAAATTGGTACAGTTTTTCAAAAGGAAAATCATCTAGGTGTCGTCTTTATCTGTGTACAGTTCAATCTCAGATAATTAGTCGTACATTTAGATTACACCGTCCCAATGTTGTCAATTACAAAGTTATGTAACTATTTAACAGTAAAAACAAACAAAACAAGATCAAGAAGGCAAGTGGGAGGAAATTCTCTCATCTCTGAATATATAACATATCTGGGTTCATAAAGATTATATACAAACAAGAGAAAAAAAAAAAAAAGTCTTTAAATAAAGCATCAGTTCTCTGATAATGTCCCAATTGGATTGTATGATGGAAACATTTCCACTAACTGTACTGCAGGAGAATGAGAATCTGAACCACTCTAACCAAGTGCCGCTCCAGCGAAAAATCAGGTGTCGTCTTTGTCACCTTCCTCATCCTCCGAATCTATAGGCACTTCATGGCGTGGCACATTATACTTTTCGCAACAACCGCCTTATTGGGATGAAGTCTCTGTGTATCAACTCAGTAAAATAAGAAGGAAATATAAGAGTGGTCAAATCTACCCTGCAAATGTCAAAAGTAGAGTCACCGGTGTCATTAGATTTTAATAATTTTAAGGTGTTTCCAATGACTCATCACCCGATACTAACCATGTCTGGTTTATCAGGGCCAACAAATTTTCCCCTGGAACTGAAGAACGAAGGGGAGTAAAAGAAACAGTACAACTACAAGTCAAATACATTAAAAGAACGACCAAAAAACCGTCCAAAGTGAAATTAGTTACGATGGCGCATGGGAGGAGATGGACAACATTATGTCCTAATTTATTTGGGACGACCTATGATTTAACCATAAAAAAGACGAACATTAACATAAAACAAACGAAAAACATAATTAAATTAATTGACTAATCAAATGAAAAACCGAACCAATCAAAAATAAATAAATTACTTATCCAAAATATAGTAAGATTAAGAAAGATGTCTTTGATTATAATAAGGGGAAATTATCGTTTTGTCCTTTTTTAGGTGGTCCCAAGACTGTTTGGTCCAGCGGGAAAAGGCGCTTCATGTTTGGTCCATAATTATTTGAAAATATAAAATGGACAAAAATACCTTTCCGCACTATTTTAGCACTAATTTCCGTAACTTTTCTATTTCCATATTTATTTGAGTTCATTTTCTCTGATGAACTATCAGGTGTTTGGTAATGCTTTTTGTAGATTTAAGTTCATTCTTTCAAATGAACATACAACAAAAAATTCATTATTATGAACAAAAATCAGAGTTCATTATTTCATATGAGTACCCAATTAAAGTTTATAATCATGAATAGAAATAAGAGTTCATTCGTCAAAATGAACACCTATCAAAAACAAATTAATACAAACCTAGAACAAAGTTCATACTTTAAAATGAAAAAAAAAAAAAAAAAAACAAAGTTCATTGTTTCAAATGAATACCTAACAATTCAATATCTAAAACAAAGTTCATTCTTTAACATGAACACACAACAAAAATCCATCAAAAATAGAGTTCATTTTTTCGAATGAACATTCAAGATCTTAAAAAGATTTCATTCTTTAAGAACGCACAACAAAAATCAGAGTTCATTTTTTCAAATGAACACCTAATAAAAAGATTTAAAAATAGAATTTATTCTTTGAATCTTCATTATCTTCATCGTATTCATCATCTTCAACAACAACAACAGTGGCACAGAAGAAGAACACAAAAAATCTTCATCGTTCATCATCATCTTCATCGTCAAAAATCTAGAAAAAACGGAAAAAGAAGAATTATTTTCATCATTGTCTTCAGCATCATCATCATCAACATCAACATCAACATCGTCTTCATAAGAAAAAAAAAAACTATATCTGAAAAGAGAGGAGAGAGAAAAAAAATCTGAAAATGATTCCCTTCTCTCTTAACTTTCAAACTAGACTTAGATTGTAGAAATATAGGAATTAGGACGACATACTTCATAACTTATCCTTGAAAGAACACAATAAAACATTTTCCTTCAAAGAACCTTCAAAAAAGTTTAATAATTACTGACGACTTTTTCCTTTCTATGATTTTCTTTCCCGTATATATATATATCCATCTATCTAACGAAGAATGCAATCTTGACTGTATGACAAAAGGAAGGAAAGACTTGATAATTTGAGTTGATCAAAATGTCGAAAAATGAGGTACATGAAAATTTTCCCTACTATTTTATATATTTCCCGAAACTAGCTTGTCAAAATGTGTCGAAACCAATAGTCGGCTAACATAGGATGCACATTAGGTCCTCACAATTGATGACGTACAATTTTCGAAAAATAAACTTTTAGATATCGAAAACGATTGAGAAGTCAAAATATGTTGCTCGCTGCTAAGCTTTCGAAAATTGGTTTTGTTGTTGGGCTTTTTAATAAAGTACCCCTGCACTTCACTTTACACTAAAAAAGTGCCCCAGTTTTTTAGAAATTTGTTAAAGTACCCCGTTTTATTCAAAAGGCAAATTCCATCCAGTTAAGTGCTAGGTGGCAGTTATCTTTCCAATTAAAAGTTCTATTTACCCTTGGACTACATCTCCTTGGAGGGGAGGGTAAATGATCCGACGATACTGAAAATGGTGTAACGATCCTGAACCGGGCTCGACGAACCTGAAAGCGTTGTCACAATCCTGAACCGGGCTTGACGAACCTAAAAAAATGTCGCAGAAGGTTGATTTTCTTCCAACCAAAAACCCCAAAACACTTGAAATGATGAACCCTTTTTGGGGAATGATGTAACGAACCTAAAAGCGGTGTAACGGTCCTGAACCGGACTCGATGAACCTGAAAAATGATGTATAAAATCAATGTGGCAATAAGAAAAGGGCAAATACATAAAGTAAATTAGTCTTAACTAACACTAGATGGAAAAAATAACGTGAGGGTACTTTAACAAGTTGTGAAAAAACGGGGGCAGTTTTTTAGTGGGTATATTTGTACGAGGGTACTTTATCAAAATTTTTGAAAACTGAATGAAAAATCATATTTTAGTTGAACTTTCGAAAACCCAGCCATACGACATTTGGAAACTGATGCTTGAAATACGATAATGGTAGTTTTCAGAAGCCATAAGTAAGTTTCGAAAATTCTGGACTAAAACGTGAATTTCGAACATCATGTTTCAATAATTTCCTTTATCACTCAAGGCTAGATATTTATTATACATGTATTGTGTTTAAAGTGATTCTCGGCTATGTGTAGACTCTAAAATATATCGATGTTGTCAATTATCATCATTGTTGCTCTTTATGTTCGGTTTTTAGGCGCTACTTGAATCAAAGAATATATAAAAAATAATAAGGAAATAACCCACTTCAAATGAATTATAGCAGCTGTAATAATTAATATGTATTTTATAGAGATTTCAAGACATTTTCGAATTAGTCGAGGCGCTACTTGAATCAAAGAATATATAAAAATAATAAGAAATAACCCACTAAATGAATTATAGAAAAATAATTGATAAAAGTACCTTACTAATCGAAAATATATCACAGATTTGCCACTATAATAAGCTCAATATATGTACTATTTAGTCGAAACCGTTGGGTAAAAAGATTAGAATTCATAATTGCTAATTAATGCTACTTTGTTGTACTCTCTAACAAAAACTCGCAATCTATCTACGTGATCGGATAAGGAACATAGTTTCACTCCCTCATATATTTCAATACATATATCACCACTGAGAGATGTTTGGTTTCTGTTAATATATCTATACCGGGCTTGTCTAAATGTGTAAGAACTTGATTACCCTTAAGTTTAACAGTCACGGAGCCAGGAAATTTCCGCCGGGGAGAAAATTATGTAAATTAAAAAAAATAGCAATGCTCTAGGCGGTCAGAGGCAGCAAAAAAAAAAAATTAACGTTTTTTCCCAAGCAGAGTGCGATACAACCATAGAAGTTATATGATATATCAATTGAAAGAATTATTGTAATTTAAGCATATACTTAAATAGACGACATTGTCTATTCAGAAGACAGAACAAGCTTATCATTCTCAAGCTCTTCTTCTTCCATACCTAATTCAATCACTGCTGATTTCCTCAAATTTCTTTGCTTTCCCTCCCCTAAGATCAACCAATTTCCTCTCTTTGCTTTCCTCACACCCATAGTTCAATAACCTCATGGCCAACTTCTTGGTTTAGGCTCATTTTGTACGATTTTGATTTTCGAACCTAAAGAAAGTACTTCGAAAGTACATTGTTTTACCAGGGAGCGATTTTTGGGTATTAACAAAAGTAAAAAATAATAGCACACTACAAGAAAATCTACCTATTGCTACACCATATATTACCACATCTTCAATATAGGTGTTGCAAAAGCAAATTTTTAGTCACAGTACTTTTCAGCTGCAACTAAAAGTTATAATTAACTGCTGCAAAATGAAACTTTTGCCACACAATTGTAACAATAATATGAAAATAGTGTGGCAAAAAAAATATAATCTCTTGCTGCAACATTAAAGATTGGGTGCAGCAATAGACTTCTTGCTACATAACTTATTGCAACACTAGTAGAGGTTTATGCCATAACCAGTGGGTGCTGCAATAGGTTAAGTTTCTTGTAGTGGCAATGCACTAGGCGATCAGAGGCATTAACGTTTTTTCCCAAGCAGAGTGCGATATAAGATATATCAATTGAATGATCAATTATTGTAATTTAAGCATATACTTAATTAAGTAATATAATATTTAGTACTACCTCCGTTTCTGGAAAAGTGATACTTTCACTTTCTCATTTTAGCCTAAAAATAGGCCAACTTGAAAAAGTGAAAGTAACACTTTTCCAGAAACAGAGGGAGTACTAATTTAGGTTCCAACTAATATGATAGTAATCATGGGTTCTTTCGATTTTAAGTGATATAATCTTTGGAAACAACTTAGAATAAGAAAATCCATGCCAACTTGTGTATGTGTTGCACCAACTCCATCAAGTTCCAAATGAGCCAAATCACTCTCGAATTATTTAGGAATACGTGAATTGCGCATATTAGCAAGGCCATGAAACGCGCGAACCCGGTATAAGATTTCAGTTAGATGGTCGTATGATTCATTCCCGAACAATTCATGAACCATTCCGCGAATTACCAAGAAGGGTCTGGATGCAGGGTAATACTTAGGAAGTCATTTTTCGAATAATAAAAATAAAGCAATTAAAAATTAATAGAAGAACACAATTCAGAATAATTTGTAAACATAAAAAAAAAAATGAACCTTTTATATAAAGTAAATTACTTTTACTTCGACATTTGAAATTAACTCCTACTTCTTAACCAGAGGCTAACAGAGACACTTCTGTTTCCAGTATCCTAACAAAGCCTTAGCGATGGATGGAGTTTAAACTAAATTACCTTTTTAAACCATAAATAAAAAAGTGGGAATTAAATAAATACTCCTCCTTTTCATGGGTCTTCACAAACACCCTTAAGAACTTTATAAATACCCCTAAGGGTATATATTTTAAGTTTTTAGGGTATAGTTTTTGGCATATATTAAGTCAATTCAACCTCCGTAGGAGGTTGGGTTGACGTTTAGGTTTAGTAGGGAGACTGTGGAATATTAGAACATACTAGTTCATTTTTATTATCCAAAAAAAACCAAAATTAACACAAGAATCTTGGTTAAATAAATAAATAAACATCTTCATTATCCACCCCTGCGATATTTGTGAAGGCGGCCTAAAAAAAGAGGGTATTTAATTAATGTTTTTAAACAATAAAAAATTAATCTGCTGCTCATCAACAACCGAACCGAATAAAGAAATGTTGGCACACACGTGCTGCCCACAACTAAAATGATGAAAAATTCTTAATTTAGTAGAATTCTATTTATTAGTTATTTCACCTTTAAATTTTGCTTAAGAATCGGGAAATAACCTTAATAATAGTAACGGACGGCCGTGGATTAATCTGGCTAATTAATCTAAAAATAATTACTACCTAATTATAGTATTTGAATTTTTAAAACCCCCCTATTTTTTTTTACATCCCATTTCTGATCTTCATTTTCCGCACGTCTTAAAGCTTATTCTCGTCATCATAATCATTCAAAAGCACAAAGGAGGAGACAGCCAAAGAAACCCATTTTCTCTCTTCTTCCTTCAGATCTATCAAATTTCAAGGTAATGCAATCTTTAAATTTCATGATTTTTCATCACTTTCTTGTTACATTTTGGTTCTAATTTGCTTGATTTTGTTAAGAATTAGATGAATTCGATCAATTCATTGAGATGTTAGTCATTGAAATCTATCTATACGTGTTGTAGCATTGATTATGTAGTGATAATCATTGTCTTTGGTTTGATGAATTTTATGAGAATTGATGTTTTATTGAGGCAAATTGGAAAAATCAATGTTGTGGTGTTATAGATCTTGAGATGTTGTATACGCGGTAACGCGGGGCGGAATTAGGATCTCAGCTTCTTGTTTACATTCCTCATAATGCATGGCATGTGACATTTTTGGATGTTGTTCAATTTTTGGGTTTGGTTTATTCGTTTGCAGGTCTTAAAAGATGGCAGATGCCGAGGATATTCAGCCCCTCGTCTGCGATAATGGAACCGGAATGGTTAAGGTACGAATTCTATTTGAGAAATCGTTATCAATTTTTATTGCAGTGGATAGGCAGGATTTGCTGGAAGATGATCTGACATGTTGTTGTAATATTTTGGATTTGATTTTTTAGGCAGGATTTGCTGGAGATGATGCACCAAGGGCTGTATTCCCAAGTATTGTTGGTCGTCCACGGCACACCGGAGTGATGGTGGGAATGGGTCAGAAAGATGCATACGTTGGTGATGAGGCTCAATCCAAGCGTGGTATCTTAACTTTGAAATATCCAATTGAGCATGGTATTGTCAGCAATTGGGATGATATGGAGAAGATTTGGCATCATACCTTTTACAATGAGCTTCGTGTTGCACCAGAAGAACACCCAGTTCTTCTTACTGAAGCACCTCTTAACCCAAAGGCTAATCGTGAAAAGATGACCCAAATCATGTTTGAGACCTTCAATGCTCCTGCTATGTATGTTGCTATCCAGGCCGTTCTCTCACTTTATGCCAGTGGTCGTACTACTGGTGAGCACCTGAAATTTTTTATATTTCTGATTGTCACATGTTTTTTTCCTGAATCGAATAGTGGAGATATAGAAATTTTTAGATCCATCAGATATGTGCCCAACGAGTCAGGTACCAAAATGATACATGGCTCAAATAGCTTCGAGTCAAATTTATGAGCATCAGATTCAGATCTTGAGTTACATTCGAACAAACAAAGTGTCAGTTGATTTCTGAGCTTGTTCAGGTTTATGAGAGTACGGCTTAACGGAATGGACTCCCTTAATTTGGTTTGCAGGTATTGTTATGGACTCTGGTGATGGTGTGAGCCACACAGTTCCCATCTATGAAGGTTATGCACTCCCACATGCTATCCTGCGTTTAGACTTGGCAGGTCGTGACCTCACTGATGCCTTGATGAAGATCCTGACCGAGCGTGGTTACTCCTTCACAACCACTGCTGAAAGGGAAATTGTCAGGGACGTGAAGGAGAAATTGTCTTACATTGCCTTGGACTATGAGCAGGAGTTGGAGACTGCCAAAGCCGGGTCCTCCATCGAGAAGAGCTACGAGTTGCCTGATGGTCAGGTAATCACCATTGGATCTGAGCGTTTCAGATGCCCAGAAGTCCTTTTCCAACCATCAATGATCGGAATGGAAGCTGCTGGAATTCATGAGACTACCTACAACTCAATCATGAAGTGTGACGTCGATATTAGGAAGGATCTGTATGGAAACATTGTTCTCAGTGGTGGTACCACCATGTTCCCTGGTATTGCTGACAGGATGAGCAAGGAGATTACAGCCCTTGCCCCAAGCAGCATGAAGATTAAAGTGGTAGCTCCACCTGAGCGAAAGTACAGTGTCTGGATTGGAGGCTCCATCTTAGCATCACTCAGCACTTTCCAGCAGGTTTGTTTCTTAACTTTCACTGCATACATGGTGTTTCGCTCGAACCGAACATATAATGAAATGGAGTTTCCTATTTTGTTAATGCAGATGTGGATTGCCAAGGCAGAATACGATGAGTCCGGTCCATCAATTGTGCACAGGAAGTGCTTCTAATCAACACAATTGAGCAAGGACAAATCATATTAACATCATGCAGATAAATGTGTATCGAAAAATCGTGGGCATCCATCTCGCGTGCGAATTGAAGAGGTGAATGAAGAAGCGTACTTTATATTTATTTCCAAGAAATGAAAATGCAGTTAGCTGTATATTGTTCTTCCGTTTTATCTTTCCTATATGTTGTTTGGTTTCGGTTTCAATTTGTGTTGTTTTTTTTTTTTCACGCTTTGAATCAACTGTTTTTGGACAATGACCAGTAAATTCCAATTCATTCATTATTTTTTTTCCCTTAAATCTTGTTTTCAAATTTTATGGAATTACATGTATGCGCATTCTCACTTGTCGGCATAACATATTTATGAATTCTGCCTTTGTTCATTGATTGGTTCTCCAGTTGTGTTCATTGCTTCTAACTTTAAGTTTATGAAGCTGCATTTCTTCTCAAGAACACCAAATAAGTGAGTGAATAAATGTCTATGGAATTATAATGAGGAGATGTTGCTTCTCCAAGTTCAGTATTGGCAGTCTTCTGTAACATAACTCATGTGGCAAGACAACTGAAATGAGATTATTCACAATTGCTCCCTATAAACCAAAATGACATTTGCCCTGTTCACAAAATATGCACACCTATCAATATCTCATGTCTTCCGAGGATAACTTGATTTTATCAATTTCTCCAAGCTCAATTCCTTTCCTCAACAAATCTAGTCTCTTTTTGTGAATATACCATTCTGCAGAAATTATCTTATATCTTGATGCTTTAGCTGATCAGCTTTAGAAACAAAGTCCTAGTTCCCTATATGGGCTTCTATTTCATTCATTGGCTATGCAAGCAGTTAGGTCTTAGGTGGCATAGCAAGCAAAATGTTTGGTTCTGTGGGCACAGGAATGTGTACATGAAGCCCATTGTTTTTTTTTTTTTTTTTGAAGGAAAGACGGGTTTTAACAACCCGAAATTTATTAAATTACCTCATTAAAATTGAGGTTTGAAGGATACATAATGGTGGAGAATAACCATTCCACCCATTGGAATCAGTAACATCAATATCAATTACATCATTAGAAAACAGAAAGAATAACCTAGTACTAAATTTACAGATTTCGAAACTTAAAGAAACGAAAAACCGAAATTGTACTGATTTACATTCCGTCGACGAAATTGACATCCTTCTAATGGTCATTAATTCAAACCATTTTGATTCCCGATCTTTTGATTCGTGATCATTAACATCATATATGTTAGATGCTTCCATGTAAAGGAAGTAATATGCCCAAAATAAAATCATCACTGCCAATCTTGGTCTTGTTTGCTGAAGAAGATCATCGTCTATAATGTGATTGGGAACAATGAAGCAGCAACACCATAAGAAAACACCAACTTGGCTAATATATAACAAATCTAGATGACATGGAGAAGTCATTAGATCAATCAAATCAAAATATTAAAAAAACCTAAATAGAAAAATTGTTGGATCAACAATTTGCTTTATTGAATAAAATTATAAAAACTAATAGTATTAACCTTGATTTTCCTACAGATCTGAAAAATCAAATCTAATCCGGATAGATCAAGAATTCTAAACAAAGAAATAAGTAGGTTTTAACTGGTTTTTCCTGTGTGTTTTGGAGAGAAGAGAGAAAAGAGGTTTGTCTGACCATGGTTTTATTAGGTCGCCTTTCCTAGTTATAAGGGGTGTCCTAAAGCGTTGAAATGACTAACCTACCCTTAACCTAATTTAATTTAAAACCAACCTAATAACCACCTATATATATATATAACCACCACCACCTCCTCCCACCACCACAGCCGATTACCACCACCACCACCACCTCCGATTATCACCACCACCAACCACCGATTACCACCGCCACCACCTCCTCCCACCACCACCGCCCATCACCGCCGATTACCACCACCACCGCCGATTACCACGACCACCTCCTCCGATTATCACAACCACCAACCACCGATTACCACCACCACCAACCACCGATTACCACCACCACCTCCGATTACCACCACCACCAACCACCGCCACCTCTCTATATATAGGTTAATTTAAATCATTAACAAAGATATTCTCACAAACTCATTACTTATCATTCGTTTTTGGTTGAAAAAATGGAAGTTGCAGAGAGGTTTAATGGAGGTTTTTTTTTAAGAGACAGGTTCGGTTCTGTTGCCAAAAAAAAGTCTCAGCGAACTTTTAGTTCGGTTACGTCGCAAAAAGTTCGGTTATCAGGAATTAATTTTTTCTTAACCGAACTCAAAGTTCGGTTGGTTCGCAAAAAATACTTTTAGCCGAACTATGGGCTAATTCCATATATGCATTTGCAATTTGGATCGCAAAAATTGTTAAGTTTGCGAACCAACTGAACTATGTTGAAGTTTGCGAACCAACCGAACTTCTAACACTAGGTTACTTTTAACCTGCAGTTCGGTTGAGAACTTGGTTGCGTTGAAGTTTGCGAACCAACCGAACATACCACTGTAAAACTTATTACTAAAGTTCGGCTACCTGCGTGTTTGAAGAAAGAAACCGAACTCTGTGTTCGGTTATATGTTCTTGACATTTACTAACCGAACTACGTGTTCGATTACTGCTTCTTCACACTTGGTAACCGAACTACTCCGAACCTAAAGGGAAATTTTTATAAAAATTTACAGTTCTATGAATATTTGGACCAATTCAACCAACATTATCTAAGTTTGAAGCATACCTGGGTACCCAAATACTCTTCCTCCGGTTGTGGTCGGTAAAATCCATGTTTTACTTCTTCATCACTTTACTCTCTCAATAATTCTACTTCTTTTTTAAAAAAACCCATCTGATTTTTGAATCTCACTAATTAGCTTTAACTTAATCATTTCACTAATCATTACACTAACTATTATTAACAATAACTAATCATTACCCAAAATTAATCAGGAGGGTAATTTAGGTATTAATAGAAATATATAGATAAGGGGTGACCTAGATTTACTTCTAAATGTCTTACTAAAAATAGAACCATGGTCCCCAAAAAAAATATGGTCCCCAAAAAATGGTTCGTATTTAAGTCTAGAAGATCTTTTCTGGGCTCAACAAGAAATGGCAATCTTAATTTGCCATGTCTGTACTGTACGCAGCCATGGAAATACCACCCATAGTCTTAAGGTTAATGCTAATTATTGGTATTTCAACAAAATATACAATTCCATTTGCTTTCGGTTCTTTTCAATTATCAGCAGTATATTTTGTTGGATATATACTATTTCGCTCTCACATTAAGCAGGTACATATCGGTCAGACTGACATTAATAATGTCGATATTCGATGTCCCGAAATATGGTCTGTATTCTGGAAGAGGGGGGTAGGTGATGTTTAAACACAACATGTTGTGCCTCATTGATGCCTTTGGAACCGGGAAGCAAAATAATGAGAAGGTTTTAGCCAGCCTTATAAGTTAAGAAGCATGAGAACCAAATTCAATGATTTTTCTATAGAGAGTGTGTCTCCTTCTGGACCCCTAGCATCATCATTCATTTTAGTTCAGCCACCCTCATTTTTACTTGCCATTCACTTCTGGCTGCTGGGCCTTCTCTGTTACTATTACCTTCTCACTCAAAATAATATTAAAGAATATTCTCTTCAGGCGTATGTAACTTTTTGATGATGAAAACCAAGTAAAGTTCAGCAGTATTGTAGTGAAAGATCCTTCCACTTATACAGAAAAAAAAAGTAGGAATCCTAAGTTTAAACAAATTATCACAAAATCAAAAACACACAAAAGGTAATTTGTGAGTATAATTTACTCAAAACCAACAAAAAGTAATTGGTTCCAATAATTATGCAAAAGTCTGATTATTCTGCTTCTTAATCATAATCATTTACGGACTAATTAACAAGGTGTTGGAAGAAAATTGCTAGTTTCTCACGCCTGGAAAACAAAATTCAAATGAAATGTAAAGGGTGATGGCTAAGTGACGACCAGGTTGCATCAACTATCCAACTATCACTTTGCCGAAAGTGCATTTACATGCAACATAGTACACTGTTGTTTGCATCAGATTCCGTGCCTGATGAGGCAAAATCCCACCTGAAATGGTAGTTCAACAACTCCCAAGACAACCAATCTTCTTATTCAACAACAACTATTCTTAGTAGTAGATAGATTGAATGCGAACAAATCTAAAATGTCTTAATCAACACACCGTGTACGTTCTCCACCACTAAAAGTAGTGTGTCGATATGTACTGTACATCATCTCCACCATGATCAATATTCTAATCTCCAAGAGTATGACTACACATATATCACAACAAATGCATCACGACATTTCCAAGGAAAAATCCTTAGCGGCCAATGCATTATTGATGTGCATTTCCTTGCATTAGTTTCTTATATATTGTACTACCCGGAATGATTCTAAAGGCGCAGCCAGGGTGCTCGGATATTAGAAGCTGAAATACTTATGTTTTTATAGAAACAAAAATTTTCAGAAATTAATATTTAAAAATTTTGATTTACCAAGATTTAATCTTTTTTGGCTTTCAAAATTATCTTCAAATTTTGTTTCCAATTTATTCTATTATTACTTCTAGAAACCGAAAAGTTACGTCTTAAAGCACATCCAAATAACACCGCGATCACTTAAAAATAGAACATGCTTTAAATGACTTGATATTTTCGTGAGAATTTATTTTCAAAATTTTCCCCTATTTAGAATTTATTTTCAAAATTATTAGAACTTAATAATTGTAGCTTTCTGCGGTTCTGCCTAGATTTGTTTTCTCTGTAGCCCACCACCATGTGCATGGCTGCATAGAATTTTTGTACAGTAGAGATTAAAAAGGGGAAAATTTGAATTTGTGTCCTGGTATATTGGGGTACAACTGCGACAATTGTCCTCTGTATGTTTATATTTACTAATCTAGGGATGCTTCTTAACAGTGATCTGCTCTATACATACTATTCCCGAAGTACAAGTGTTCGTTCTATGCTTACATGACTCAGTTTTGGCCACGTTAATAAGAGGGTTGTGCGGGGCCTTCGATACATACGATTTGCCACCGGTGGCGGAGTTAGAAATGAGGATGTGGGGTAATTGGGTACAAATTACTCCTGGTTCGAAAGAATTTGTTTTTAAGCAGATAGGTTTAAAATCCAAATTTTGAAAATGATTAAGTTTTGGAGTCGGTCTAGGATGTTGTGCAAGTGTCAACTCTTGCCATAGGTCGGCTCCGCCATTGGTTGCTATTAACACTAAACTTATAGATCAATGTTATCAACAAATATAATCACCAATTTGGTGTGGTAGGGTAGGGTAAGAAATTACAATTTATTATTTAATAATGTTAATTTTGTTTAGTTTATTTTGCATATAATGGCACAGATAAGTTTTTTTAATCCCTGTGCATGGCTAGTCATTATATTAGAGAATATTTTTATCATTGGATATAGAGTATTATATTAACTAGTTGGAAGCCTAACAAGCTAAGCTCCTACGACACACTACTACATTAATTGAACAGGTTGTCGTGCTAATCTACCCGCAAGTCTCATGGGTAACCTAGTCAAAGGAGCCGAAACGAATGGGGCTGAGATTGTGTCACAAGGGGGGCAAGCTAACACTACCTTCCATGTTAATTCCTGCAATATTACGTCATTCGGGGGCTCGAACCTAGGACCTCCTGGAGCGCATGAAACTTTGGGAAACAGGGATGACCAGCTGAGCTAAGGACTCGTTTTTTTTTAAATTAAAAAAATATGATGCTAATTTGCACTTGAAAATGCAAATTTTGTCCAATTGTGTGGCCTGTATTCTCCACAAATTCAAAGTTCACATCATCTCTCCTGCTTTAATTTTTCTTATTCAATGCATGCACGAGATGACAATTCCAAATGCAAAAATTCTTGACGAACCGAGCTGAAAAAACCAGCTCAAAACCGCCACACACTAAACCCATCCCGGCACGTTTCCCGAGAGCACGGGCCCAATGGGACCCACAAAAAAAATGTTTTTTTTTTTTTTGATAAAAAGAAAGATTTTATTAGCTTTCTAGCTTGAAATGCTTTGGTTTTGTATGTCTTTTGCCAGAAGACTACAAAACTCATCCTTGAAAATTACATACTCTTGAAGATTTACAAATGGATTCTCTAACAGACTTTGCTATTGAATCTGCCACTTGATTGTTCATTCTACCAACAAAAGAAAAAGTACAACTATTGAAATTAGAGATAAGATGTTTAATCTCTTTTATTATATTCCCCGTTTTCCCATTGAACTAGCAAAGAGCTACCTGTTATGGATTGTATGACCAATTTGGCATCAGCTTCAATATGGACATTAAATAGTTGCTTCTCCTTGGCCCAAGATAAAGCCTCACGCACTTCCATACACTCTCCAGCCTCGGCACTTAAAGCTCCATTTGAGTAACTTCCTTTGATGCCATTGCGAATACCTGTGATCTCGCAAAACAAGACCAAGTTCCAAGTTGGTTAGTATCCAAATCATAAGAAGCGTCCACATTAATTTTGCAAGTGCCGTACAAGGGTGGTTTCCAATCGGAAATATTAACACTCAGATGAGAGGGGATATTTGATGCAGTTTCACGCAAATAAGGAGATAAATAAAAGAAAATCTTGTGCATAGTAGTTTTAGGGTTGAGAGAGACTCCCTGAAATACCACTTCACATCTGTCTTTCCATAATATCCAAGCCCCTATCATGAAAGTGTATAATAGGCTCTCTTCAAGAACTGAGTTGTTTGAGAACCAGCTTATAACCCATTCAGAAACAGTTTGAAATTGTAATCTGACATTATCTATATTTATTTGAACTTCCTTCCAAACTTTCCTGGCATGACTGCACTCAAATATAATGTGTTCCATAGTCTCATCATAATGCCCACAAGTTTCACAGTGATTATCTATATCCCCATTATACCTTGCCAGGTTGTGTTTAGAAGAGTGAATTTCTCTAATACACTTCCAGCAAACATTTTAATCTTGTGTCTTTGCACGAATTGTTCCATAATCTTCTCAGACCATTTTATTAATAGAAACACCATTGACTTGCACTTCCCTGTCAGAACTAGTGAGAAGTTTATAAGCACTTTTAACTGAGAACCTTCCATCTTTTGCAGGCATCCAAATCATTACATCCTTTTTAGACTTATCAATAAAGAGAGCTTGAATCTTCATGGAGGTATTAGCATCAAAAAGATGATTAAGCAGGTTAATGTTCCACTGATTTGTGTTAGGGATCATAAGTTCAGCAACTTCACCATAAAATCTGAAAGTATCATTTTGAGGAAAAGGTGGATGATGCATACCTGGTATCCATTTATCTGACCAGATTTTTGTGTCTTCCCCATTGTTGATTTCCATGAAATAGTTTTGCTGCACTATCTTTAAGCCTTTAGTGATCCCATTCCAAATATAAGAACAATATTTAGCTTCTATATTTTGATGTAGTATGTCCTTGTTTTTGAAGTATTTACTGCTCAAAATCTTGACCATTAGATGCCCTGAATCATTACATATCCTCCAAGCTAATTTGGTGAGAAGAGCAAGGTTTAATTTTTCCAGATCTCTGAAAGCTAGACCTCCTAGATCTTTAGAAGTACATAAATTCTGCCATGCTATAGGGTTAGAACCTCTATTAGTTTTATGACCCCAAAAGAATTTCCTTTCAATAGAAGTAGTGATTGATCGACATCTTTGGGAGCTTGAAAGTACCCATCGATATACAGGAAATAGAATTAAGCACATGTTTGATCATAGTTCCTCTTCCGCTTGAAAGATTAATGGAAGACCGGGTAGAGAATCTTGTTTCAAAACATTCCTTAATGCTCTTGAAAGCTTCTTGTTTTGAGTGTCCAATTATGAGTGGTGACCCCAAGTACCTCTCCCTTGAATTCATTGTTTTAACTCCAAGGATGTTAGTAATAGTTGCCGCAACTTCGGCTTAGTCTTCTTGAGAAATGAATCTGCTGATTTATCAAAGTTGATAACCCGCCCGATTGAGAAGCTGAACATATGAAGAACTTCCAATAAGTTGTTAAGCTGAAGAAGTGGTTGCTTGAGTGAAAATCAGCGGTCATCTGCAAATAACAGATGATTGATGGGTGGTGCAAGGCGTACACTTTAATACCGGTGTATTGACTTGTTTTCTTGAAGCAGCAGAAGATGCCTGAAAAGAATTCCATAGCTAAAATAAAAGATAAGGAGACAAGGGGTCTCCTTGTCTTATACCTCTTGTGGGAGTGAAATTTTCACGGGGACTACCATTGAGCATAACCGAAGGGAGGTAGTACTGATGCATTGATGAACCAGGGGAGCAAAAATCATTACGAACCCAAAGTATTGAAGTACTTTTAATAAGAAAGGCCACTCTAGTCTCACAAAAGCTTTTGACATGTCTAATTTAAGTGCTAACCAACCTATTTGACCTCTCTTCTTCTTCATTGAGTGAATAATTTCTTGTGCTATAAGCAGATTGTCTTGAATAAGTCTACGACACATAGGCGGCACTGAAAAGGAGACACAATTTTTGGCATTAGAGGCTTCATTCTATTGACCAAAATCTTGGAGATGATCTTATATGAAGTATTACAGACCTATAGGTCTCAGTAATCAGCCCAGACACAAGGATTTCTTCTTCTTTGGGATGAGAGAAATGTAAGTCTTGTTAATTTGTCTTGATAAATGCTTAGAATCAAAAACTGAAACCATTAAGCATACATCTTCTCCTATCACAGGACCATTGACTTTTATAAAAACCGGCTTTGAAAACCTTCTCGGTCCTGGTGCACTCCAATTTTCCATACTTTTGAGGGTATCAAAATTTCTTGAGATGAAGGAATACAGATAAGTCTATTGTTGTCATCCTCATGATTAAGGTAGGCAAGATATTATAGAGACTTTCATTCAAATTGAGGATTAGTAGTTGAACCGATTTGTTTGAAGTGAAGAGTAAGATGTGTAGATATTTCATCTCTTGATTGTAACTTGATTACCTTCATGGTCTTGTATAGAATCTATGTTATTCCTTGATCTCCTTTTATTGACCTTAGTGTGGAAATACTTGCTGTTGTAATCCATCTCCTTTATGAAGTAATCTCTTGATTTTGTTGGTAGAAATCACTTTGAGCTTTGTGCCACTTATCTAATTCAATATTGATGTTGATGATATTATCTTGGACATTGGAGGTATTAGGATCTTCTTGGAGAATTTTTAGATCCGTTGTAATTTATCAACCCTTTGGTTTATGTCACCAAAATGTTCCTTGTTCCATAGAGATAGATTCTTCCTTGTGATATGGAGTCTTTGATTAAACCGGTGTTGGAGAACCATGTACACTAGCTTTCCAAGAGTTAGCAATAACAGTGAGCACAATTATCATCATTCAACCAAGTAAGGAAAAATTTAAAAGGTTTCCAACATTTAGGAACAGTGGCATCGATTATAAGCATAATAGGACCGTGATCACTACCAACCTGTGGTAAATGCATGAGTTTTGCATTGGGAAAATAATAAGACCAATTGCTATTACCAATTGCCATGTCTATCCTAGATTTCTTATCACCCGTTCTAGATTGTTGTTGGTCCAAGTGTAATTCTTGCCTATATATCCAATATCCTCTAGTCCACAATCTTTAATAATACCATTCACAAGTCCATCTGAAGAGGAAGAAGCAACATTATCATTATCAAGGAAGTGAAAATTCAGGTCTCCTAGCACAATCCATGGGTTATTGTTGGCTCTCACTAATTTCGTGAATAAAATCCCATTGTTCTTTTTTCTTACTATAGTTACTATAACCATACATGCAAGTTAAGAGAAACTCAGGTTTGCTAGGGTCACCTTGAACTATAACATTGAACATGTTGTAGTAGGAGTCTACTACATCACAGGTAAAACCATTTTTCCAAATGAGGACTAGTCCCCCGAGAAAGACCCACGGGTTCTATGTATGCGTATTTGGGTATTGATACTTGTTTGAGGAGAGGAAGACATTTGAGTGGCTAATTTTAGTTTCACGAGAGGAAAATGATATCGAGATTTTGGGTTCTAATAAGATCACTCAAGTGATTTCTAGTATTAACCTTGTTAAAACCCCGAACATTCCAAGAGACAATCTTCATTGTGGACTCTTTACTTTTTAAAAGATTATTGTGATGGATATTAATCAAAAGAGTGAATAAAAATAAACTCTCTATAAAGCCTTCAAAAGTAGTATACTTAGTGATGGAATGAAGACGAAAAATAGAGCCAAAAAGAAGAATTTGAATGAGCAGATTAAAAATAGAGGGAAAAATCAGGAAAAAGAAATCAAACGAATTAAGGAGTTTAAGATGAGAAGCAATGTATACCTGGTCCTCCATTTTTGTATTTGCATTATACAGAGCTCCAATTGTGACCCTTTGAGTTTCTTGGAGGTTTGTATTGTTATCCAAGATGTTATGTTGAGAAGAAGTCTCGCATCGATAGTACAATGGTCCGAATCTAAAGAGGCTCTAATTCTTTTGCCGATCGACATCTTCGATATCTCCAGCAGAGGTAGTCTTAAGCAGGAAATCCATATTAATTGGCTCACCATCCTTTGGAGGAACAAAAGCAGTGACTTTGACAAACTTACTTTGACCCTTTTTTGGCACAGAGGGGCTTCATTGGGATTCCTCTTGAAATATTTTTCCGAGATTATTTGGATTTCCAAAGAAATAAGGTTTCTCATGAGCTTTGGCTAGATAGATGGCGACATCACTGCGGCGATTTTACGATTGCTTAATGACATAGCGATCAAGTACATATACTTCTTGGTGTCTTTCATAGAAAAATTGTCGCCACTTAGAGATACCAAAGATTGGTAATACATTTGACCCCTCTCCTTAATGGCATGGTCGGATCAATATTGACACACACCTTGACCGGATCGGTACCAACTGGAAGAGCATCCTTTGTTCAATCCCATGAACCTCACCCATGACTTCACCAATCTTAGTAACTGAGAGATGTTCATATGTTCTGGTAGTAAATATTTTAGTTGTATCCAAAATTGCTGAAAACCCCGGTGCTTTTCGGTGTAGACCATATCCCCGTATATAATCATGAACCACCAAGACTTCTTATTAACACTCCATGGCACATGATCTATAACTTTATTCAATAGATCCCAATTCTTGAATTTAAAGATGAAGGTGTTAGGCTCAATCTCCACTATTTTAATATCAAATCGATTCCATAAAAGGCCAGGTGAACTTGATGAACTTTTCAACAGTGTCATAGTTCATATAGAACCATTGTTCCAAATGAGAAGAGTAATAATCCAACCTTTGCTAATGGGGTGCCAAATAATCAGGGAGGATACCAGTCTTCTATCTTATATGTATTTTACTACCCTTCCCAATAATCTGACGCCCCGTTAGCAGCCTTGTAATAATCGGATATCAGTATAACAAATTTTGATCCCAATAATGAGAGTTAATTAGTAAAGTAAAAATAAAATAAAAATGTTGATCAAGTACCACTCGATCATACATTTTTACCGTAGTTCTGCTCTGCTTACTGACACGTGGTACACTGAATAGGACATGTAGAGAGGCGAACATGTGTGGGGCCGGGCTTTAAATGTAGGACAATACTAAAAATATCAACTGGGCCCACAAGAAACCCAATCGTTAAATGGGCGAAGGATCCAATGCATCGAATCCCAGAACAAGCACTCTCCTCTGTGTTTTTCTTCTTTCTCACTCCTCTGTTTTTTTGTTTTTGTTTTTCTGTAAAAAGAGATAAAGAGAAAAAAAAAGTTAATGAATTGATTCATTTTAAATTCTTCTTTTCGAATAGTGGGATGAAATAAATAAAATCTTCTCCAAGAATAATAACTACTGCTCCTACTACTATTACTATAAGAAGAAACAACCACCAGCTGCACTTATTTTACTGATCATCTTCCTCTTCTTATTCATTTTCCTAGGTCCTTCTCTGTTGTTCTGCTCACATTCATTCATCATTTACGTCCTCTGCCTCTGCTTACATTCTTGATTTCTCTTCTTATTACTCTTCTTCGTTTACTTAATTCCCTGTCAAAATTTTATTCTTACTCTGTGAAACAAAATGTCATCATCAACCCCATCGTCTGTCTTGGATTTAGCAAATTCTGATTTGTTTTCACCACAGAAAGATACATCAGAGTTATTTCTAATTCCAAAATTCTTAAAAAAATCATTACCAATTCATTCGGAAGAACCAGTGATTGAAATGAAGGAAGAAATACAAGTTAAAGAAGAAGGAGAAGAGTTTTTGAGAAAGGATACAGATAAATTGGAATCTTCATCATCGTCAATGAGAGGAAATGATGAAGTTGATGAAACTGATGATGGGTTCAGAACTCCGGATAAGAAAATTACACCAATGGAAAAGAAATGCCCACCAGCACCAATCAAACCTAAGCCACCTGTACCGTTCTTATCAAGAAAAAGAAAAACAACTAATGTTAAGTTCTTATTTCAGTTTGATTTGGCGAAAGAAATTCAAGAGAGTTTATTGCATCAAGTTCATCAACAACAGCATCCTACCAATCAAGAATTTTCTAGGATCATCAAGAAAGTGAGAACTGTTTAATTGTCAATCTTAATCAATTCATTTATGAATCATGATGATCATGATCATCATTTAATGTAGGAATCAAGTTCTTACATTAGATCGTTTCATGTATGATTTTTCACTATCTCTATATATAAACACATTGTTAATTTTTAACCATTCTTGTTTTATTTCCATGAGAGAAAGTTATTAATTTTTACACCCTGCCGGATTAGGCCAACGGTGTCCACGGATTTTCCCAGGGGACTAGCTAGAACAATACTAGTATTGGCGGGTAATTAACTAACTAAGATCTAATCTATTGGCGGGTAACAACTAAGATCTGATCTGTAATGTGTAAAGAAACAACAAGAAAGCACAAAAAGAAGAAGGATATAAGCCTATAGGGATGGGGAATTAGATCAAAGTAGAAAAAGAGAGGGTAATAAAGTTATGCATGGAAGCATATAGTGACAGTCTCTTGTATTACAACCACCACTACTTTTGTAATCGAGGTGGTTGTTTGTTTGTTTTGTGACTAAAGATTCTGCTGACAGTTAGATAGATCCTCCTCGCATTCTTCACTATTTTCATTTTTATTGTTCATCATCAATATTTTTCTTACCGAGCAAAAAAGAAAAATCAATATTTTTCTTGGATTTATCAGTGATCATCTTGATTCATGAGCTGATACATTAGATTTCATGTATGGTTTTTTCACTGTCCCTCTCTATATAATTTACACCATTCTTGTTTGATTTCTGTGTGAATTTATATATTATATTTCCGACTGGATTAGGCCAATGGTATCCACTGATTTCTCAGGGATACCATTATCCATGGATTTATGATGTGATCATAATTAAAGACTAGTATTGGCGGTAATTATCTAAGATCTGATCTATTATTGGCGGGTAACAACTAAGATCTGATCTGTAAATGTAAAGAAACAATTAACAAGAAAGCACAAAAAGAAGAAGCTAGGAGGAGGGATATAGGGATGGGGAAAGATCAAAGTAGAAAAAGAGAAGGAATAAAAAGTTATGCATGGAGTTAAGCATATAGTAGTACTACTATGCTACTTTCAACCAATTTATCCATCTCTTCTAGCTATCACAAGATTCATAACTACTTTTGTAAACAAGGTGGTTGTTTTGTTAGTTGAAAAGAGAAAAAGAGAGAGTTAGTACTTTCATGAAGATTCTCGTGACACAGACAGTTAGCTGCTGCTCCTACCTAAGCTTCTTAACGTTCAGTCGGCGTTCAAAGGAATATGGAATTTATTATAAGCTAGCTACAGCTACATCATAAATCACTGTTACAGTAATTACTTAAAAAACATACTGGGAAATTTTGTTAGTTGTTTTACTAACAAATTCCGAGTTTACTAAGATAAAACTATATGAGACGTGGCTTGAAGTTGGCCGTAATTTAAGCATTTGCGGGCTTTCACAGCCCAGAATTCGGTTAACTCACGGGAGCAATCAAGGGATTGTTCTTTATGGTTAATTAAAACATTTTTGTTGTTGATAGGTAGTTGAGGGTACACTGAAATGCGAATCCTCTCTTTTATTAAAGGCTAAACAAGAAAATCCTATCAGAATAGACTTGGAATTGTATTTTATTCATTGTCAATTGATACTGAGTCATATATGTCTACCAGTACTCTACCGCCTAAGGACTTTGGGCAAAACTATGATATCTTCTATCTCGTGGAAAACATGCTATTGCATTATTTGGAGTTATAAAATACTAGCCAGTAAAATGGCAAAAATGAGTATCACCGATATCTATGATATGATCGAGTTCAACATGAGCCTAATAATTTCTTAGAAATGAACGGGCAGAAAGGAAACAATAAACCTATAAAAAAAAACAAACGTTATCCCTTTAGATAATGAAAATGATACATAAGTCTGCAAGTGAGGCAGGGAATGCTTTATGATCATGTTCCATCTTGGCATAATGTTGTTTGGCAACACACACCAACCGAAAGGCTGATTGATCAGTTTGTCTCTAGCTATCTTATGAGTTAAATATTCTTTATTAAATTCATCTCAGTTTAGTAGATATTCACTAATAATAATTTATTTAAGATAGAAAAGATTGGAGGGAAACCAGGACTCATAAACTTTGGCATAATTTTGACAAGAAGAAATTAATTAATTGTACATTGTAAGTTAAAGAGGTGTATAAATAACACAAAAGTAAGAATAATCAAAGTATAATTATAGGGATTACTTAGCAAAAGAAAGATCTAATCTGTTTATTTATTGTAGACTTTATAAAGGTGAAACATTTGTATAAATTAATGTATTAGGTATTAATTTTTTTTTACCAAAACCACGTACTTTTGTAATCAAGGCTCTAACTTGTTGTGATTTTTACATTTTATAAAAGAGAGATTTGGTTCTAAAGAGTAAAGATTAACAAAGTACTTCCAAGTCCTGATATTAGTAAGATATTATCAGAGATAAATTCATTTGCAAAGTGTAGTGAACTAATAGGAATCAATTGTTCATAATACCATTCTCGCTGTAAATGCATAAGAAGCGCTAACACAAAATTGGTTAAAAAGACCAAAATCAATAATTCCTGGGTGAAAAAGATATTTAGATTTTGATACAATATATAAATGGACACAAATATAAAAATAGCCAGGATGTAACCAGTTTCATCCTACCCATTTTCAAATTCTTTTTCTTATTTTTAATTTACATCAGGATGCATCCAGTTTCATCCTCGCTATTTTCTAAGTTTAAGCCAGGATGAATCCAGCTTTATCCTTGCTAATTTTTTATGTCCATTTCACCCCATAATAATTTTTACTCGTCCATTTGAACCATGTTTAATTTTTTTTGGACAAATGACCCATTTTCCGAAGCACTAATCACCTGCTGGGTTCTCAAAATTCAAGAAACTTACTAGTGCACACAAACAATTCATGGTTGCTAAAGGGATACCAGTTTACCCGTAAAAGGTATCAAAATCCATAAGGTATTCCATCAACAATGCTGAAATAATTGGTTTGACAGAGAATTCTAACATCATAGAAAAATTAGAGTGAGATTCAAGATTTGATTTCATGTTTTCTTGGCATAATTTATGCTTGACTATCAACATTATCTCAAATGAAATTTGTTAATTTCAAGTGTTATTAGAAAGACAAACATCCTCTAGAATTTTCAACAAAGTAGTGATGAAGAAACAAATAAACAAGAAAGACATTCTCTAAGTGGAAAAGCAACATTGTTTATAGAATAATATTTTCAGGGGTGTTTTTATTTAATCTTTTTCATTGGAAAATGAGAATTTAAGGTAACGGTTGATTGGATATGGTTCTTCTTCATTGCATCTTTTTGTTGCTTCTCA